>SKCR01030066.1:0-43568 GCA_019454045.1 Zanthoxylum bungeanum
AGAATTTGCTGAATGTCCATATAGTCATTTCATGAATGTATACATGTTTAAACATTATTTATATTATATATCACGTGTCCCATAACATAATAGTCATCAGGATTATCAGGGTGTTACAGCTCTAATCGTTCAAGTATCGAATCAACCTTTAGGAAAGATACTCCTCTACTTCTCGCAAGAATGAGTGGACTCCATATCTATGTAAAATGTCACCAGCTACACACCAAACCATGTCCTCAAAGTACGTAATTATTGGTCGGGATTGCTACACCAACCTCACCTTTGTAAATCAAAAGACATAGCCTACTATGCAGGAGTTCGCAGTACACTCAAGATTCAGATCAATCCATATATGACCATCCAGTAGATTGAAATGGATTTCTTTATTTAACAGATATTATAAGAAATTCATTTACATCTAGGTCTAGTCCTATATGATTACATCATACAAGGTGTCTTCATTCTCATGTCACTACATGGATGATCCCGGATCAAGGTCGCCATACAATTATATAATGGACCGCAGCTATAGATAAACCGCAAACAAAGTACCCATTTATCTGTTCTCTATGGACTATTTTAGATTACTAACTTCTTACTTAAATCCTCTTGTGTATGACACTCATACACTAAGTCTGAAGGCACATGAGTAATCAATTGTAAATGAGATGATTTACAATATGCGATTTAAATCAAACATTTTTTATAAATGAATAATGCATCTTTTATTTTATAACAAATAATTTTGTTTACATTACATGAAGCTCTATGGAATATATCCCAATAATCTCTCACTTGACTAGAGTAAATGGGACATGTAAATCATAGACCCTCTAGGTGACATTCAAACACTTTAGCCGACAAGGTCTTTGTAAACGGATCAGCCAAGTTCTCTGCGGATGCAATCTTCATGACAAAAATGTCTCCTCTTTGCACTATCCCCCTTTTGAGATGATATTTTCTCTTTATATGTTTTCCTCTTTTGTGACTTCTTGGTTCTTTGGAGTTCTCCACTGCACCATTATTATCGCAATAAAGTGTGAGTGATTTATCTATGTCTAGAACTACTTACAGATCTTCCAATAATTTCCGGAGCCAGACTACTTCCTTAGTTGCTTAACAAGCTGTTATATACTCAGCCTCCATGGTGGAGTCAGTAATACAAGATTGCTTTATGCTCCTCTACACGATGGCCCCACCACATAGGGTAAACACTGATCCAGATGTTGATTTCCTAGAATCGACATCGGTCTGAAAATCAGAGTCTATGTATCCCCTAAGGATTATATCTTCACTAGAATATACAAGCATATAATTTCTCATTCTCTTAGGATATTTGAGAATACGTTTCACGGCTACCCAATGATCCAATCTTGGGTTATACTGAAACCTACTGACTACTCCCACTGCAAAACATATGTTTGGTCTCATGCATAACATAACATAACATACATGAGACTACCAACTATTGAGGCATATGAGATATGTCTCATTTCCTCAATTACTTGAGGTGTCTTAGGAGACTATTCCTTTGATAAATGAATTCCATGCCAATAAGATAAATTGTTTTTCTTGAAATTATGCATCCTAAATTGCATAAATATCTTGTTGACATAAGATGTCTGAGACATAGCTAACTGTTATCTCTGGCGATCCCAAAGAATCTGGATCCCATGTACATAACTGATCTATCCCAAATCTTTCATTTGGAATTGGTTAGCTAGCAATATTTTCACATCCGATAATATTTTTACATCATTCATAATGAGTAAAATATCATCAACGTACAAAACGAGAAAAATCACATTTCCGTCAATGACGAGCTTGTATAAACAAGGCTCATCGACGTTCTACTAAAAATTATAAGACTTGATCGTGGTATCAAATCTTATGTTCCAAGATCGAGATGATTGCTTGAGTCTATAAATGGACTTTTGCATCTTGCAAACCTTTTGCTTTTGACATTGGGTTATGAACCCATCTGGTTGTACCATATAGATACACTCATCAAGATTGCCATTTAAGAATACAGTCTTGACGTTCATCCATCAAATCTCATAGTCATAAATACAACAATGGGGAGAAGATGGATTTGAGCATGGCTACTGGTGAGAAAATTTCCTCATAGTCAACTCACTCTTTCTTGGTAAAATCCTTAGCCACTAGCCTAGCCTTGAAGGTCTATACCTTCCCATCTGTTCCCCTTTTTCTCTTGTAAATCCACTTGCAACCTATGGTTTTTACCCCCATCAGGTTGGTCTATAAGTTCTCAGACTGAGTTGGAGTACATAGGCTTCATCTTGAGGTTCATGGCTTTGAGTCATTCCTCTTTATCAGAATTATCCATTGCCTAATGATAGGTCAATGGATCATCTACACCTATATGATCACATCATATAAGGTGCCTTCATTCTCGTGTCACCACATGGATGATCCGGATCAAGGTCGCCATACAATTATATAATGGACTGCAGCTATAGATAAACCATAAACAAAGTACCCACTTTATTTGCTCTCTATGGACTATTTTAGATTACTAAATTTAGAATTAAATCCTCTTGTGTATGACACACATATACTAAGTTTGAAGGCATGCGTAATCAAAGGTAAACTGGATAACTGGATAATATACAATATATGATTTAAATAAAAACAATTATTAAATGAAACAATACATCTTTTATTTTATAACAAATAATTTTGTTTCCATATTACATGAAGCTCTAGGGCATCTATCCCAACATCAAACACTTGGCACTAAAGGAATGTTCATTCCTTGTGCCATTATCATAATAATAAGGCCCCGGTGGAAGATTTTCAACCTCATGCCATCCCCAAAATCCATGGTAATGGCGTCTTATACCATGCTACATAAAAATAAAATAAAAATGATAACTGTAATGAGGTGATGTATCACGCACTCCGCACCGACCCAAAAAGCATCGAGGTAACCGAGACAATGTCCTATCTCATGTTGTCTAAAAAAATAATTTTGAACCTTTCAGTCCAAACGTCTCTTTGAACCGAACTACGGATCAGGGGGCAGCCAACGCCATGAGGGCATTTTCCTTCTCATGCTAGGCAAGCCCCGAGTCTGCAAATGCCAATGATGACTTCTAGCATTCCCTATGATATGCTCTTATAGATCTGAGAAAGGAATGGCCAGCACCATGTGGGCATTCCTCCTCCAAATGCTAGACATATCCCGATGCTACAAACGCCACGGAGGCCCGTTAGCCCTATCTGTGCTATGCACCTTCAACACTCTCTTCATTGGCGATAAATGCCATGAGGGAATTATCCATCCCTATGTTATGCAAACCTGAGGATATGGTAGTACCTCACAAGCTGCCTTATATCCATGCGTGGTATGATTACCTTAGAGCTTCAAATGTCATGCCGCCCTCCCGCCAAGCGTGCTATGGATACCCGAGGCACCAAACACCACGCAGGTCTTCAAACTCTTCAAAAGTGTAAGTCATTGGGTATTAACGTTCCAGTCCGAGGATTTGATAATGACACCATGATTGTTGTACCATGAGGGTGCACTCTTTTCACACTTTTACCATGCACCTTTCGGTAATTCCGACCATGATTATTTCGCAAGAGTATTGAATAAGTCTTTGCCATTTAAATACAAACAATCATTTTTTCCATTCAAATAACAAACAATCGTATAAGTGTAAAAGTCTTTATTCATAAAGGGAAAGCTCTATCTATATTTTTAGGATCTACTGTCATTCTTACAACTCTTTGTGAGTCATTTTGAGAGAGGCTTTATTGAAAATACCTTCTCAGTATCTCTGTGTTCCAGGGCTTTTTGAACCAAGTACCGTCTAACTTTTATAGGTGATAAACACCCGACCTGATGACCTATGCTATCTTGTAAGGACCTTCGCATTTTAC
Source organism: Zanthoxylum bungeanum (assembly GCA_019454045.1). Taxonomy (NCBI): domain Eukaryota; kingdom Viridiplantae; phylum Streptophyta; class Magnoliopsida; order Sapindales; family Rutaceae; genus Zanthoxylum; species Zanthoxylum bungeanum. The sequence goes on from SKCR01030066.1 coordinate 3,907, forward strand.
TCCCAAGGAGCCTTCCTCGGGTTTATTTGTATTCAAAGTTACCCTCCTCAAGACCAAGTCCCTGGGACGAAAGGTTCGCTCCCGGACCTCTTGTTATAGAAACGAACCATCATTTGCTGATACGCTGCCACTTTGAGTATCGACCTCTCTCTTTTCTCCTTGACCAGGTCAAGGTGGTGAATCGGGAGGTCTTCATTATATTCTCATTCAAAATACTATACCCAATGAGTCGTCATCTCGATCTCTACTAGGATCATTGCCTCACACCTGTAGGCCAATGAGAAAGGGGTTTCTCATGTAGAGTCTTTGTAAGTTGTCTGATACACCAATAAGACTTCTGGTAGCTCCTTAACCCATAAGCCCTTGCATGACCCGAGTCGGGCTTTCACGTTGTTCTTGATGGTCTTGTTTGCTGCCTCAACTTGCCCAGTAGACTTCGGGTGAGCAGGCGATACGAACCTCAAAGAAATCTGGAGGTCATCACAAAGTTTCTTGAAGACTGAGCTATCAATTTGCTTCCCATTATCTATGATGATAGCCCGGGGGATCCTAATTGGCAAACTATATTCTTCTTTACAAAGTTTGTGGCATTTTTTTAGTTATGGTGGATAAAGGCTCAACCTTCACCAATTTGGTGAAGTAATCGATGGCCATAATTACATACTTGGTCTGACCTCACCCCGTAGGCATAGGTCCGATAAGATCCAAACCTCATTGGGAAAATGGCCAAGGACTTGACATAATAGTTAGCTACTCAGATGGCTGTTGGGGTATATTAGAATTCTTCTGACACCTATCATATACTCGGGCTACTCTGAGTCTGTCATGATGCATTGTTGGTCAAAAAAACCCTGCCTGAGTGCTTTGTAGGCAATAGATTTCCTACCAGCCATATATTCCTTCATAAATTTCACTCAGTACATAATTAGCCTCATCGATCCCTTAATACATGAGGTATGGCATCGTGAAGTCTTTTTTATAAAGTACCATATCTTTTATACAAAATGCGCATTTCGAGATTTTAACCTCCTCGTCTCATTCTTGTCTCCTGGTAAGTATTCGGACCCTAGGTACCTCTTGATCGGGTCTATCCATGTCAGTTTAACTTCGGCCTCGATTCTTATCACATTCGAACACCCCATACTCTTAGGTTCTAGGATCTCCAAGGGAATGACCCGATGAATCTTAGACTTGATGGATGACGCCAGCTGAGCCAATGAATCCATCTGCAGGTTGTTCTCTTGACCGACTTACTCAAATGTCACATTCATCATTTCTTCGACCAATTTCTTCACCTCCATGAGGTAAGCTATCATACTGGGTTACCTTTCCCGAAACCCATTATTCAACTGCTGGATTGCCAGCTGCGAGTCACTATTTACAATCAAATCTATCACCATGATCATATCACAAAGGATCAACTTATCCAGGATTACCTAATACTCGGCCTCGTTATTAGTTACTTCAAATGCGAATGTCAGTAAATAGCTTAGCTTCATACCTTCCCCATTACTATAAATGAAACTAGCCTCACACCCTTGCGAGCTGACCGACCCATCGATAAATAATTCACATTTCTCCTCTTCCCTGACCACCATGACTTGAGGCCTGATGAATTCTACCACAAAGTTAGCTAGAGCTTGCCCCTTGATTGACACCTGAGGTAGGTAGGATATATCAAATACACTAAGTTCTACTGACCATTTTACTAGACGACCTAAGGTCTCAAGTCTATGTAATATTTGTCTATATGGGTGGTTAATATATACCCAAATGGGGTGAGGTTGGAAGTAAGGTTGTAACTTTCTTATTGCAGTAACTAAGGATAAAACCATTAACTTATAGGCTGATTATTAGGTTTCCACATCTAATAAGAAATTGCTAGAATAATACACTGGCCTATGAATCTTATTTATTTCGTATACTAGTATTGAACTTATAGCATGCTCTAAAACAACTAAGTATAGAAATAACATATCACATAGACTTGGCTGAGCTAGAAGTGGAGGTCAAGTTAGGTACCATTTAAGTTGCTGGAATGCCTCCTCGCACTCGCTCATCCACTCAACCTATTTCTTCGCCTTCTTGATCAGCTGAAATAAGACATGACACTTATCGATGGCCTTTAAAATAAATTGATTAAGTGTTGCTACCTGAACAATCAAGATTTTCATTTCTTTCATAGTCTTTAGCGATTTCAGATCTAAAACTTCCTTGATCTTCTGAGGATTGGCCTCGATGCCCCTCGTACTGACCATGTACCCCAAAAACTATCCTGATGAAACTCTGAAGGTGCACTTTTCTGGGTTTAGCCTCATATCATACTTCCTCGGGAGTTGAAATGTTTCCCAGAGGTCCTCCACGTGATCATTTGGATGTACTGACATGATTATCATATCATCTCATAAACTTGCATTGTCTTACCGATGAGAGGTTTAAAGATCCAATTCACCAATCTTTGATACGTTGTTTTAGCATTGTTCAATCCAAAAAGCATCATATTGTAGCAATATTGCCCATGATCTGTGATAAAGTTGTTTTCTCCTCATCCTTGGTGAACATTCTAATCTAATTATATCTTGAGAATGCATCCATGAAGCTCAAAAGCCCATGACAGGCCGTCGAATCCACCAACTGATCCATTTTAGGAAGAAGGAAGCTGTCATTTGGGCAAGTTTTGTTTAAATTTGAGAAATCCACACACATTCTCCATCTCTCATTGGCCTTCTTCGTTAAGACCACATTTGAGACCTAATTCAGGTATTATACTTCTATGATAAAACCGGCCAGCATCAACATGTCTACCTCTGCATGAATGGCCCCATACCTCTCTTTGTTGAAAGTCCTTCTCTTCTGCCTCACCGTCTTATGAGCTCGGTCTATTGATAGGCGGTGACTGATGACTAAAAAATTTATCCTTGGCATGTCTCTAAGGCTCCACTCGAAGACATCTACATGTTCTCTTAGAAAGTTTATGAGCTTCCTCTCCAGATTCTCCTCCAACCCAACCCCGACTCTGACTATATTTTCTGAGCCAAGAAGGTCCACTGATTCAAGTTCCTCTCATACTCCTGTATATTGAATGGGGTCCTCTAGACGAGGATCGATGAACTCCACCTCAACTGAGTCTTCTGCCTTTTCTTTTCTCTTATGCCCTGTGATATCATCAATACATAGTGTCTCCTTGGATATGGCTACAAAATAACTCATTGCCATATTCTGGCTGTCGCATACCACCTCGACCCCCTCTCTGGTAAAGGAATTTCAACTTCAGGTAGTAATTTGATATGGTTTACCATAACTTTATCATGAAGGGTCTTTCTAAAATCACCTGGTAGTTACTTAAGCAATCTATAATGGTGAAATCCATCATAATTTTATAAGTACGGGGGATCGTTCCAATGGTCATTATTAGTTGTACCCAACCAAGTGGGATGACCGTAGATCCTACGAACCCGTATAGTGGGGCTGCGTCTTTAATCAATGTGGTGAACGCCAACCCCAGCCCATTCAAGGCTTTTTTGGATATAATGTCCATTGCACTCCCAAGGTCCACCAATATCTTGTCTACCCCTGAACCGCTAATGTTGGTCTTGATTATCAATACATCATCATGTGGGTAACTCACACCCCGAGCATCCTCCTCATTAAATATTATTATGACCAGCTTGAATTTCTGAATCATTGGAGCCCTTTTTGTAGTCATTACCTCGGGGCTATTGATCCAACAATAATTTTTCCTTGTCCGATTTGAATCCCCGACCAACGTTCTTCCTTCGGCTACAGTGAACACGGGCCTCTGCTCCCTTTGTTGCCTAACCCTCATGGATTCGTGATCAATGCACTTCGTGAGGTAGCCGTTCCTCACCAGGTCCTCTATCTGTTCCAGCAAATCTCTGCAGCTTCTGATGTCGTGTCCCCTAGTATTATAATGCACACAATAGTCCATGTTAACCCTTTTCTCCAGTGGGAACCTTCTAGGGTAGGACTCTGTCAGCAGAACTTTGTCTTGTATATCCCGAACTATATATGATAATGACCCATTGAGGGTAGCATATGTCGTGCCCCTCGTAACATGTGCTATCTTGATCGGAGGTCTCCTTTTGGGTGCTGGATTACCCTGAGTCATTGGCCTCAACTCAAGTTGCCTCAGCCCTGGCCCTTTCCATCAGCCACCAGTATCCCGATGATTTTCCTACCTCGGTTCTTTCTTTACCCGAGCAACACCCCCTCGGGCAATCTTTTCCTTTTCCTCCAAAAATATGAACTACCTCGTCTACTCTAAGGTCGTGGCATAATTTGGTATCTCCTAGATCTCGAGGTGGGACCACAACCTTCCAACCCTTAATGCCTCTTTAAAGCTCTCTAATGCCTCTGGGGACTATATGCCTCGATCTCTAATATCAAGTTGTGGTATTTGTCGATGAAGCTTTTCAAGGCTCCAAAGGCTCCTCTACATGTGAGATACTAGCCACAACCATTGACATCACCTTATAAACATTCTTTCTTCCCATTTCTCGATCCCCTTCCACATCTTCCCACTAGCAATCTATTCTCATTCTATTAGGCCCTGCTTGTGCCCGCTCTCCTATTTTCTTTTCCAACTTCTATATTTTCTTCATCATGGTTTTCATGTATGCCTGAGTTACCTCTCTTTCTTTTCTTTTCGTGCAAGTTTTCTTCTATGTTTTCCAATTACTCCGTCGTCGAAGTCTACACAGCTCTATGGTTTTCATCTTCTGTCATCGTTTTAGTGTGTTTATTACTTTTCGTACTATATTCCCCACAGACGGCGCTAACTATTGATGGTTGTTTCTCATTCATGGGAAATATAGGAAATTAACCCCTCAAACAAACGTTCCAAAAGTAGTGAATTTGTTTGGTTAGTAGGGAACCAAAAGCAAATTTAGCAAGCAGATAAGAAAAACACAGAGGCAAGGATTTACATGGTTTGGAGGAAAGTGACTCTAACCTACGTCCACGGAAGAAAGTGAGGTGTATTTATTCCTACTTAGGGTCACAACCGACCCGAGCTACAAGGGAGAAAGGTATATAACATTATAAAAACAAGCACATCGGGTCTTAAAATAAGCCTGGTACGGATCTCTCAGGTGGTCGGGTGATGACCTGTTTTCTCTCTATTACTAACTTCTTCAACTCTCAGCTTCCCTCTTAGTGGTGAGATGCAAAGTTTTCTAACCCTTGAATCTGAGACTTCAAACCATTTATATAGGCTCCCAAATCCATTATTCTACCAACACATGATGTCAGCCGTTGTCACTAGGCCACATCACCCTCATACTTCTTTCCCTAACCACTCAATAAACAGTTGTACTGCTGATGAGTGGTATTTATATCACTATTTCCCACTCATTTGACCTAATGTTTTGTATTTTTTCTCGAGTTTTATGAACGTTTTGATGTGTTTTGTTGTTATTTTACAGATAAATAAAGTTTGGACAGCACTGGAGGCAATTTGGGACAAAACCGGTCAAAAATGCGTCAACAGGAAAAATTCCTTCTTCTTAGCGTCGCGACTCTGGAACCCTGCGCGCCGCGACGCCCAACCTGCGCCGAAGTTGCTAAAATGCGCCATGGTCAACGGGTCAACAAGTTGAAAAAGTTGACTTTGCTAACGTGCGCATGCCACGTGTCACCATCACAACGGAGATGCTAACGTGCGCCGTGCCACGTGTCAAGATCTCATTGCTCGGACGGCCACCGCCTCAAGTGTCATGCCACGTGTCGCCACATCATCGTCCAAATCAGCAGCCACGTCAGCAAGTCAACCGAGTCAACGTGCCACGTCATCATCAGCCAATCACAGCGCGCCACGTGTCAAGCTCTCATTCGTCCGACGGCCGCCACCCCACGTGTCATGCCACGTGTCGCCACATCATCACCATGACGCAAGCAATGACGTCATGAACAGTTGACACGTCAGCATGACGTAAGCGATGACGTCATGAACAGTGCCACGTCATCGGATAAGATTTGAGCCGACCAACCAGCGCGTGACACGTGTCACTGTTGCGCGCATCGCGACGCTGGCCGCGCGGCGCGACGCCCAGACCCCATCCGCGCCTATAAATTCAGAACGAGATTTCAGAATTTTGTATCCCATCCTCTCTCTTCAATTCCTTCTAAAGAGAGAGTTTCTCTCTCTAAAAGTCTTTAGTTTTTACTTTTTTTTAAGTTTTGTAAATAATTTTAATTACTTTTTGTAATAATAGTAATTTAATTTTTACTTTTTACTTTCTTTTACAGTTTTTACTATTTACTTTTTACTTTTTACAGTTTTTACTATTTACCGTGATGCGGTAATTTCTTTATGTTCGGGTGAAAGGTAATTTCTTTTACTATTACTATTTAGATTAATCTCCCTTAAAATAATATATTTACTATTTAAATTGGACTTAATCAGGATACCGCCAGATTGGTCGGTTGGTAATAAAACATATATTCCGCCTTTATGGCTGGTTATTTTGGTTCCGCCTTTATGGCTGGTTGATATTAATCACAAGTTTTTATATTATTTTAATGGGAGATATCTAAATAAGTAATAGTAGGAATAATTCCTTTTACCTTAACATTTTATTTTATTTTACTTTTCAGTATTTTTATTTTATGTCTTTTATTTTTATGTTTTTATTAGTCCTAGTTATGTGTTAGTTAACTAGGGGTTGTGATGACTTTTAATATCAATAGTTTATAAGGGATTATTTTATAGTTTGGATAATCTATAAGTTTACTTATTAAGTCTTAAGCTTAATGCTTCTTATTGTCTGATCACCAATAAGATTGATATGGTAAATCTAAAATGAACTAGACATAGGGATTTTAGGTTTCAGCCTTAAACTTAATAGCCCACGATCTTCCTTGAGGATAGATAACCCTTTAATAGATTTCCTTACAGGATAGGAATATACCTGTAGGGCGGGGGTAGCCATAATGGGAACTTAGACTTAATGAATCCAGGTAATGTGGTTGACATAGGAATATGGTTCAATTGGGTTATACTGGGTATTTGTAGTTGACCATCGGAAGAGGCTTTTACATAATTTAGTGTTCCAGGTTAGTAAACAGATTTATTACACAACATAAAATAATCACTTCATCTTTTAAATGATATTAAAAGAATTCACAACCTTATATCTTTTTATCTGTATTTTCCTTAGTATTTTCTTTTATCTTTTTATTTATTTATTTAGCAAATCTTCAATCAACCAAATCAATCAAGCAATCAATTCCATTTTCCCCTTTTATTAGATATTTGTAATTAAATAGATTCAATAATTAATAACAACAGTAGGAATTAAGTCCTCGTGGGATCGATTTTTTATACTACTTGAACGATACGTACGCTTGCGTTATACGTGTGTGTTTACGCCGGTCAAGTTTTTGGCGCCGTTGCCGGGGACTTATTTTTCTTGAGTTATTAATTTTGAAGCTATCTAATTACTTGTATCTAATTTTCTATTTTTATCTGTAATTTTTATTTCTTTCTTTTGATTTCAGGTGACTTAAAAATGGAACATTACTGGGAGATTGAAAGATTACGTGCTTCACAAGAAGATACACCCCAAATCTGGGAGCAACAGTCCGTTTTCTGAGGCTGTTGAACAGCCCAATGATTATCACTGGATGCCAGAACCAAGCAATGCTACATTTGTTCATCAGAACGAAATGGGGAGATGTGTGATTTGTGACAGTAACCACCCGAGCGATCAATGTATATATCGATCAGAGTGGGAGAATTTCTTGAGGCAATCATGCAATGAAGAGCCATCACATTTCACAGAGCCACATTTTCCATCTTATCCACCATCTACCTTTGATCTTCATCAACAACCAGAACCATTTAAGGAAGATCAATTGATTCACATGTTCAAGGAACAGACAGCTCAATTTGATGCACAAATTCAGAGTCAAACAGCTTCTATACAGAGAATGAAAGATCAGATCAGACAATTCACAGAAAATCAGAACTATATACTTCAAGAACCAGTTCCAGATGACACTGATGAAGCCTTCAAGTACCAATCATTTCAAAATGACATTTCAACAGAGGAGGAGGCTGAGCAGTATCAACAACCAGAGGTATCAGTTCAGGAACCCGAACCGGCAAAGTCTCGATTTGATTTCTATTATTCAGATTCTGACGAGGATGAAGCTGAAATATTTGTACCAACTGCATCAAAAATTGAGGATGGAATTCTGTATCCTCAAAATAAAGATCTTGGAGATTCTATTGCACAAATGTTTGATGAAGATCTACCTGAGCCAATCATTTCACCCAGATCAGAGGATGAAGACCTAAAATCTGACATTTCTTTTCATCATCAGGTTGAAAATTTTGAAACATGTATTTCACAGATGACAGATGAAGAGCTGAATATGGAAATTTTCAAATACATCTGTGAAGAAAAGGTGGAACAAGAAGCAGAGCAAATGAAGGAGCAAATGTCTGACCTTAATAAAGATCCCGAGCATTCAGGAAAAACATCGCTGTTTTGGGGAGTACAAATCAAAGATATCACCCAGAAGCTTGACAGAATGGAACATCCATTCCAAGTCAAACACCATACGAGACCTCCTGATTTTCTTTCTTTCTTTTCAGGAACCACTGGAGCAAAAAGGAGTAAAAAGGTGGCACGAGCACTGAATGAGACAAAATTCTTTTTGCCACTTTACCGTTGGAAGAGACCATTCAAAAGCAACGCTCATGGGATTGTCCTTAATCGGACATCCAAAACGACATTGAAACCTCCTTAACATATGGATTTCAGTCACGTCTGGCTGAAGACGAAAAATTCAGCGCTAGCAGGGAGGCAACCCATGCAATTTGTTGTAATTTATTGTTCATATTATGTGAACTTTTTAATTTTGTGTGTTATTTTTGTAGGGAAAGGCACAAACGAAGCATTTTAAGACAGAAGGAATTGTGTTTGGAAATCAAAGATGAGAAACAATTCATTAGCAATGACTGAATAAGAATGAAATCTTGAGACGCATTCTAATGAATTTATACTAAACGAGTGGCGTATTGCGTACACAATTCCGTTGCCTTAATTATTGCTTTGATTCGCTTTTCTGTTGTAATTATCTTTATTTTCGTAGACAGGATCCAGACTTTTTGACCTTTCACGATTTCTTTTGTTGTTTAGCTAACAAACGTCCTCTGGAAGATACTTCTGCTATATTACTCACCCTTTTTCAGGTACTATAAATTCAGCCCGTCATTGCACTTTTGAAGGCATCCTAATTTGATAAAGAAATACATAAAAAATGGAAGCTACTTCAAAGAGACGAGTTGAAAACATTTGTGTGTTTTGTGGAAGTACTGTTGGTACTAAACCACAATACATAGAAGCAGCACGGGAATTGGGTCGAGTTTTAGCTGCAAGAAATATGCACCTAATATATGGCGGAGGAAATCTCGGACTTATGGGGGTTGTTTCAAAAGCCGTACAAGAAGGAGGCAGTCACGTTTTGGGAATCGTCCCAAAACCCTTGGCAGAGGCAAATCTTATTGGATCATCGAACGGAGAGGAACTGATCGTATCAGGTATGTCTGAACGTTTGGTAGAAATGATTAACCGTGCTGATGCTTTTATTGCTTTGCCAGGTGGATTGGGTACATTGGAGGAAATTTTTATAGTTCTATCTTGGGCGAACCTGAACATACACCAGAAACCAATTGGACTACTCAATGTTGATGGATTTTATGATTTTCTTTGTGTGTTTCTTGATGATGCTCGGAGAAATGGGTTCGTTTCAAAACCTATGAAAGAACTCCTCTTCACTGCTAGACTTGCTCCGGATCTGATAGACCAACTTATAGCCTATGAACCACAAGTTGACCCTATCCTATCAAAGATAAATTGGTCTGAGGACGATCGTGGTAAGAGGCGTCGAATTAATCTGGATCTTAACCTTTAATTTCCTGTAGATTTCAGCTAACCAGGTACAACCTTCTAACTCTCCTTTTACTGTTTAAGACATTGGGGACAATGTCTCATTTAGGTTTGGGGGAGGGATTTAGTTGATTAGTACCGTGTTTTTAGTTTGTATGTTATTTTTATTTTTAGTCCAAAATTTTTCGAAAAATACAAAAAAATTGAAAAATTTTCAAAAATTACAAAAATATTTTGCATTTTTGTGTTTTTATTTTGACTAAAAAGGTGAAATTGGTGAGAGGTAGCTGAGTAAGGAGTTTTCACTCCTGATACGTATCTCAAACCATTTATTTCAAAATAAGTTAATTTTTGTTTATTTCCTTTTAAATTATTTAATTTGTGAATTCTCCATAAATCTGACTAAAATGAATCTTCATATGTTCAGTTGACAGGTATTATGAACTTACATGGAACATACAGTCATGAGCTAAAATTGAAAAGTTTGTAATATTCCGTGCTATAGTTTAATTGGAGGAAGCATCTCTAAATAGTGATGGAATAAAAAAAAAAAAAAAAAAAAAAAAAAAACGTCCGAGATCCGAGTTATTAAGTCTGTAAGGGTGTTTTAACACCTAGTGCCCTAAAACCAACTGGTTTGGGAGTCACTGGCCCAAAGCTCGTTACATGGATCAAAGATGCTGCAAAAATATATATATCTGAAGTCTGAGTAATTAAGTTCGTAGGGGTGTCTTAACACCTGGTGCCCTAAAGCCAACTGGTTTGGGAGCCACCGACCCAAAGCTCGCTACATAGACGGAAGGTATTGTATATAAATAAAAAATAGAGAAAAAATCAAAGAAAAAATCAGAAAAATCAAAAAATTATTCCATTGCTACAAAAAGGTGTGAAATCTGATAGAACTTTAGGACAAAAATATTACTCTCTTATCAACTGCACTTATGACTGTTGTGGGCAAAAATGAGTTGATTAATATTTTGTTAGCTGTGAAGAATGGTAAAAATAATCGGAGAATTTACTTATTCGGTAATTTAGAAAGAAACAAAACAACTAGTAACTTGGAGTAGAATTTTCACATGATTAGTCACTAACTTTCTTTATTCTCTTTTCGCTTGTCTTTTTGCTTTTGTGTGCATTAGTTTTACTAACTTTTTACTTTTGTAAAAATGTTTGTGGGTATCATTGCTGTAAACCCTCACGAGACTACACTCGTCCACTAGGGACACTTAGGGGTTTAAAGGCTTGTTGCATACGCTAAATGCAATCGTGATCCCTACGAAAGTGGCCTAGTTAAAGTTTATTTTTATGTTATTTTATTTTCTGTTTTGCTCGAGGACTAGCAAAATGTTAGGTTTGGGGGTGTGATGAGTGGTATTTATATCACTATTTCCCACTCATTTGACCTAATGTTTTGTATTTTTTCTCGAGTTTTATGAACGTTTTGATGTGTTTTGTTGTTATTTTACAGATAAATAAAGTTTGGACAGCACTGGAGGCAATTTGGGACAAAACCGGTCAAAAATGCGTCAACAGGAAAAATTCCTTCTTCTTAGCGTCGCGACTCTGGAACCCTGCGCGCCGCGACGCCCAACCTGCGCCGAAGTTGCTAAAATGCGCCATGGTCAACGGGTCAACAAGTTGAAAAAGTTGACTTTGCTAACGTGCGCATGCCACGTGTCACCATCACAACGGAGATGCTAACGTGCGCCGTGCCACGTGTCAAGATCTCATTGCTCGGACGGCCACCGCCTCACGTGTCATGCCACGTGTCGCCACATCATCGTCCAAATCAGCAGCCACGTCAGCAAGTCAACCGAGTCAACGTGCCACGTCATCATCAGCCAATCACAGCGCGCCACGTGTCAAGCTCTCATTCGTCCGACGGCCGCCGCCCCACGTGTCATGCCACGTGTCGCCACATCATCACCATGACGCAAGCAATGACGTCATGAACAGTTGACACGTCAGCATGACGTAAGCGATGACGTCATGAACAGTGCCACGTCATCGGATAAGATTTGAGCCGACCAACCAGCGCGTGACACGTGTCACTGTTGCGCGCGTCGCGACGCCCAGACCCCATCCGCGCCTATAAATTCAGAACGAGATTTCAGAATTTTGTATCCCATCCTCTCTCTTCAATTCCTTCTAAAGAGAGAGTTTCTCTCTCTAAAAGTCTTTAGTTTTTACTTTTTTTAAGTTTTGTAAATAATTTTAATTACTTTTTGTAATAATAGTAATTTAATTTTTACTTTTTACTTTCTTTTACAGTTTTTACTATTTACTTTTTACTTTTTACAGTTTTTACTATTTACCGTGATGCGGTAATTTCTTTATGTTCGGGTGAAAGGTAATTTCTTTTACTATTACTATTTAGATTAATCTCCCTTAAAATAATATATTTACTATTTAAATTGGACTTAATCAGGATACCGCCAGATTGGTCGGTGGTAATAAAACATATATTCCGCCTTTATGGCTGGTTATTTTGGTTCCGCCTTTATGGCTGGTTATTTTGGTTCCGCCTTTATGGCTGGTTATTTTGGTTCCGCCTTTATGGCTGGTTGATATTAATCACAAGTTTTTATATTATTTTAATGGGAGATATCTAAATAAGTAATAGTAGGAATAATTCCTTTTACCTTAACATTTTATTTTATTTTACTTTTCAGTATTTTTATTTTATGTCTTTTATTTTTATGTTTTTATTAGTCCTAGTTATGTGTTAGTTAACTAGGGGTTGTGATGACTTTTAATATCAATAGTTTATAAGGGATTATTTTATAGTTTGGATAATCTATAAGTTTACTTATTAAGTCTTAAGCTTAATGCTTCTTATTGTCTGATCAACTGCCACTGCGTTCAACCACCCATGTCGGCAAAAACTCATCAACACAACCTTTTAGCCACTGCTACACACTTTGTTAATGTGACAGCATGTGGTTCAACTGCTCCAGCATTGTTTCTGATAAGCAGTAAATATATTAGTATTTACTGTCCATTTTACTTGATATTTTATTTTGTTTCTCGAGTATTGTGAATATTTTTATGTGTTTTATGTTATTTTGCAGATAAATTAAATTTTCGGAACTCACTGGAATTGAATCGGGGCTAAAATGGTGAAATTCGGATCAAAAAGGGCAAATTAGGAAATTTGATGTTCACTCATCGCGACGCGCATCATCCTTTACATCGCGATACGTCACAATTATGCAGCTGCTGACACACGCGTCATCGCTGACATCATCACTGTAGCCCGTGTCGCAACGCATAACCCTCAACGCATCGTGATGCCAAGCCAATAATTCTACCGACAACCATATGTCATCATTGCATCAAATCAAATGTGCGTCGCGATGTGCGTGGAAAAATTTTACCTATAAATTGAAGTTGAAATCAGAATTTTACCTTTTTCTGGGGATTTCCTTAAGAATACTAAAAACATTGTATCTTGTTTGTTTATTTATAGCTTTCTTATATTTAATGTTTATTTTATGCAAAAGTTCTTTCTTTATTTTAATTTTCAGTATGAGGAGGTAACTCCCCTCTGTTGAGGTGAAGGGTAAAGCTTTTATTACTAATATTTAGATTAATCTCTCTTAACTATAATATATAAACTATTTTAAAACCTGACTTAATGGGATACCGCTTTTATGGTCAGTTGTACTTAATTAAATTGATTTTAATCAGACTAAATTCGATATTGTCTTTATGGTCGGTTGGAATTAATCATAAATTTGACTTAATCAGGATACCGCCTTTATGGTCGGTTGGTAATATCATGCAAAGTTTATATTTTATAATGAGGGAGATATCTAAATTAGAAGTAATAAAAGTGGATCCTCTAACCTCGGTATTTTCTTTATTATTTATTTATCTTTTTAATTTCCAGCTTTACTTTATGTCATTTACTTTATTTATATCTTTAATATTCCTAGATATGTGTGGTAACTAAACCTCGTATCTAAGATTGTGATGAATTCCAATATCATCGTTTTATAAGTGGTTATTTTATGTCTTGGGTAATATAAAGGTTTATTTATTGAGTCTTAAGCTTAATGCTTCTTGTTAACTGGTCACTAATAAGATTGATTTGGTAAACTTAAAAAGAACTTGACGAAGGGAATTTAGGTTTCATCCTTAGAATCAATAGCTCACGATATCACCTTAGGGCAAATGATCTTTAGGTAGATTTCCTTCCAGGATAGAAATATACCTGTCGGGCGGGGGTAACCACAATTAGAACTTAATCTTAATGAATTCAAGTAACTTGGTTAACATAGACATATGATTAATTGGATTACTTTGGGTGTTTGCATCTTACCATCGACATAGACTTTTGCATATTTTCATGTTCCAGGTCAGAAAATCGATATATTGCACAAACATGAGATAACCACTTCATCTTTAAAATATATTGGAAGGATTTACAACCCTAAATAGTTTTATAATATTGATTTTTCCATTAATTTGCATTTGCACTGTTTTAATTACTTGTCTTCAGTTTAAGATCATCATCCAATCAACAATCAATCTATTAGATACTTGTAAACATTTAGCTTCATAAATTGATAGCCTATGTATTAAGTCCTCGTGGGATTGATATATTTTATACTACTTGAGCGATACGTGCGCTTGCGTTACATGAATGATTTCACCGATCAAGTTTTTGGCGTCGTTGCCAGGGACTTATTTATCTTTCACTATTAATTTTGGGGTTAGATACTTTTACTTGTGTCTAATTTGGTTTTATTTTTTTTTTCTTGTGTTTCAGGTTCTCGGTCACTATAAGAGAAGAACCATAAGCTTTGAAATCCGTCTTCTTGACCCAGAAATTGAAAGAACCATCAGACAGTTGAGAAAGGAAAGGCGAGAAGGCCAAGAAGTACTGATCAACATGAACAATCAAGAACTTGAACCTTTGGAGGTTGGACCACCAATTTTTTGGACAGTTATGGCCCATAACATCAATATTTGTACAGATCATTGTGTTGTTGTACAAATTAACTATGTGACAAAGGAAATTGCTCTTTTATCATTTGTAATTAGATTACCAAGATGAATAAATGATAGAAGGTCCATATGATTAGTTCCGGATTGAGATGATATAAGACAATATCAATCCACGAAGGTTTAATCATTAAATATCCCTAGTCAGAGTATTATCGAGATTGGACATCGATAATGCGTAAAAGACTAGTATTACACTTGTGCGCGTTGTGAGAGCATAACGTCACAGCTCTCATATATTTGGGTATAGGATACTCATGCAAGTGTAATAGGAGGTTGTGTTTACCGATGGTACGGGAACAGCTTCGTTCTGGATAGACCCCTCGAAATTCCATTGGTAGTATAACTATATGTCTATGGAAGTCCGAATCAGGGTAGGTGTATTTGGTTTTAACCTGAGACTTGCACCACTAATACTTGCGACAATCAATATGTTTTGGTTTTGGTCGTCCAGGGCTTTAAAATGTTCTGTGTACGCCTCTTCTGGGTATATTGAGAATCGTAGTGTATTGGGTGTGATGTAAAGACGGAAGTATCACTCCAGTCATAGTGGAGATGATGATCACGTAGGATACGGAACTGGTTCTCTTACATGCTACCGGGATATTATGACTAGGTCATGTTTATCCGATTATAGAGACTAGTTACCAGAGATCTGATATGTGCTTTGTACGGGGCAGACACAATTCCAGCCTCAGGCCTTGCACGTGACATCCGATACTGGATCGAAATATGCAATACTTCGTATGCTATGCCTGATATAGATCACATATTCCAGTAAGAATATTTCTAGAGAATTGGGTAGGCACGGTGCTTTGCTATAAGCCAACCATGTCTTGTAAATCGGTAAAAACGTAGTACTAGGTACGTACGTGTTCGGATAGTCCGACGACCGGATTTACTGCCAACATATCCGGGGATTTCATGGGTCGCTTCCCGAAGATTCATCGATGACGTATGACTCGCACTTTATTAATCTAGGATTAATTATAAGAGAGAAAAAATTAATCTGGGATTAATTACGGAGATATTTTATCTGGGATAAAATATTATTTAAAGAAAGAGAACGATTAATTTGGAATTAATCGATAGAATAATATATTCGATATATTATACGAAATTGGATTTCGACGCGGAATTGAAATTAGATTTAAATTCGGGCGAACGAGTTAATTTAGAATTAATTCGTTAGCGACGTGAATAATAATTTTGCTAGGCATAATTATTTAATTACGTCGCAATGGAAAATTCGTTAATTCGGAATTAGCGAACCCAAGCCCGGGAGTGTTTGCGGGCGCACTCGCATTGCGAATTTAAGTGCGGCCCATAAGTCACATCAAGCGTCAAATCACTATTCAATCGATTGATGCGATGTCTAGTCACTTTGAGTGATGTGACAACTTGTCACTTGTGATTGATGGTGGTAGTTGGAGAGCTTTAATGCTTGTACCTTTTTTACTTTTGGAAATTCAAAATTTGGTATATGTTTAATTGATTTTGGAAATCAATTAACTAATACACAACATTTTTCTTCTCTCTCACTCTTCTCTTCTTCTCGGCCTTGGGCCATTTTGGCTCTCCAAAATTCTGTAAATGTCGTGAATTGTAGGAGAAGCAAAGGAAGTTTTGTGGCAAAATTTCCGGAGTGCTAGCACGCTTTAAGGGTCTTGCGAAGGTGATAGGGAAACCGACTTGTGAGCTTGGAATCACCATTCGAAAGCTTGGAGCTTGGACCGAAAATGGAGCAACAAAATCAGCCCAAAACCGAGACTTCAAGGAATGAAAAGCTTGAAGATTTTGATGTTCCTCGCATCGCCATAACCGATCGTTGTAATTATGATTCCGCCATGCTTTTACGAGTATTCACATATATGTTTCATTGCTTGATTTGATCCCCGGGACCTTAGAGAAACCCACAATGGTATCTTGAGCCATTTTGAGCATGAAACTTAATTAGGGTAAAATTTGGGTAAAATCAATTTGAGCATGATTTGATAAAATTTATTGATTGAGATGCTTGAATGATGTTGTATTGAAGTTGTATATGATCAATTTCATGAAATATTGATTGGATCAATTTTTCCCCAATATGTGAGGCTTGGCCGAATACATAGTAATGCCCTAATGTCATGGTATTTTTTGATTTTGATCATTGGATGAGTTGAAATCATTTGGGTAATGTTGATTGTGGATTTAATTGGATTGAAACCGAATCGGACATGAAAAACCCCAAAATGCCGAGACTTTGAAGCATGTATAATGATGTGATTTTTTGATTCAAATGTGTTGGAGATATGTTGATGATAATGAGCATAATTAATTGAGTGAATTAGTATTTTGGAAATTTTAATTTGGTTAATTAATTATGGCATACACTTTGGTTAATTTAATTATGAAATTTGGAATTTTGAAATTAAATTAATTGGGCTTAAATTTGGAATTGGGCTTTTAAAGTTGTAATTGGGCTTAATGGGCTTGGTTGGGCCAAGTTTGGTTTAGGCTAATTGGTTGGATCCAATTGGGCCCAAAACCATTTCCATAAAGTCCAATTATGACTTAAAGGACCTTTAATAATAATTGGGCCTAATGGGCCTAAATTGGTTTCTTGGCAAATAAGGGTGATTCCTTAAATGGGCTTTGGTATTTGGGTTTGACTCATATTGACCAAAAGTCCATGCCTTAGAAATTAATTAAAAGCCCATTGGACTTTAATTAAATTAACATTGGATGTTAATCGGGCTTTGAGACCCGTAACGATTAGATTTAGAATCTAAGTCGTAAAGGAATATTAAAAAGTGTATTATTTAATTTGGAATTAAATAATGAATTAGTATTAAATGAAAATTAAATTGGATTTAATGTTGTAGTTTAGTATAATTCAAGAATTCGTACTTTGAGTACTTATTCCCAAAACGAGTTTGACTCACGCAAAATCAAATCGTTGTTTGAACATTGGATGGTCATTAATATTCAGATTAATTAATTGGATTAGATTGATTGATAACATGCTTGTGTGAATACATGGATGTGATGTATGAATAATGCATATCGGATGGATATTAGATGGGTGTGGGCAATTTTGGAAATTGTTATAATAAATTTAGAATTTATTAATTAGACTTGTGTGTCCAGCCTATTACCTCCTTACTCTTTGTATTTCTCTTCTCACCTATTCCCCTCAATGTAAATAAGGTTTCTTTAGAAGTGTTATGTAATTGGGTAGAAGTAATACTTGTGCTAGCGGGAGAGAGGAAAGTGAGAGATTTGTTCTAGGAAAAATGTGTTTAAATATCCATTCGCATATCATTATTATATTTATTTACGCACCTTATTATGTGTTTAGAATGCATGTTTAAGGGGTGTATGATGATGATACCTAACAAAGATAATAAATTGGTTGCCAATTACGCAAAAAACCCTCAACACATATTAAACGTTTTTCCTTCCATTGAGTGATTCTTACCAAGATCCAAGACTGGCACTGGTTTGTTGGCCGTCGAGGATGTGTTTGAATCATGAAGGCTTTGTTCCATATCGGTGTCTTGTCCAAGTTGTGATTTGTTGGCCAAAGTCAAGATCACTTCTTGTCCATCGACATTGATTACGAAGCTTTCCATAGTCAATGGGTTCCGCTTAACTGGGATCACTAAGTTTGTTGTGCCAAAGTCAAGGCTTAGTTGATTCAGAGGAAAAAGGTTAGGCAATATATTGGATATATTGGCATATATAAGATATATGTTTCAGACTTGGATGTCCACCTACTGGATCTAGGAATTGGATAGGATCCAATTGATCTTAGAGATCTACCTAGTTAATTATCATACAATTTGTTGGCCAAAGTCAAGATTGTGTGTTATTTAACGGGATCCTAGCCCACTAGGAAACAAGGTTTCCCGAGTACTCAACAAAGGGTTAGAGGTTTGCCGAAAAATAGTGGGAGGCAAGTAATAAATTTGCAATATTCGTTTAGATACTTGACATACACGCTCATTACAAATTTTTCGTCAATATAAATTAATATATTAGTTAGACTAATATTTAATATTGTTTTAATTAAATAGTTGGACTGTATTCAAACTATTTCATTTACAGTTGATTATATAATTGGATTATAGTAATCAATATATTTGAATTAACTAATTTCAATTAATAGTTGATTTTATAATTGGATTATAGTAATCAATATAGTTGAATTTAATCTATTAAATTATAGTTGATTATAAAGTTGGACTATAGTAATCATTATAATCAATAGTACCTAAAATCGTTGATTGGATAGTTGGACTATAGCAATCAATAATAAATGAAATATTAGTGGTTAAAACATAATCCTGGTTGAAAATATTATTTAAACGACTTTAATTTTCAAATTGGGAATAAAATCTCAGGATGGTCCTGAAAATCGAGAAGTTACTTTATTTGATATAGTGACGTCTCGAGCCTAAGCCTGGAGTTAAGCAAATAGTAGAGCATGATCTTTGGAAGATTCATGTGATGATAACTTTAGTGCTTAATCCATTATGCTTGCCAAATAGACTCCTTAATTTCTTAATCAGAACTAAGGATTAGATTCTTATAGTATGATATTGAAATTGAAGGATCTTCATAGATCTATCTTTAGATCTTAGAAGAACTAATTGCAATAGAAAACTCTTGGAGAGGTAATGGCTATACTCAAGGAGACAAAGCCAGAGTTTGCAATAGGGCAAGAAGCGCAAGGCGCATCTTACTTCGACATTCTTGAAGGCCAAGGCTTGGCCAAAGGCTTCTGGAATGTGGAAAATAGGCAAAGGCAAAATCATTATAATCTTCTGGGAAGATAAAGGACATATCCCAAGATGTATGCCTAAACTGTGACAAACGGGGTCGCTGAAGCGTGACTGCCGTATGGACAAGGCAGACATGAAGGAATTGAAGGCGGTGCAAGGCTCCGACTTCAAATATGTTTGTCATAAACATGTTCGCTACTAGTATTAAAATTGGATTTTAAATACTAAGTGTGGTACATAAATATGTGTTGTTGTGCAGAATCTGCTGATAAGGAGGATACTGACTTCAGTTGAGATTAATCTGCGAATCGGAAATGGGACAACAGTCGCTGTTTTAACCGTAGATACCTAAGTTTAGGAACTACCCTTCGGGTGTGTACTTAAATTAGGAAACTGTTACAATGTAATTAGTTTGACTAGAAACATTATCTCTATATCATGGTTTAACCCGTTGTGGGTATACCTATATATTCTAGAACACTAAAGTGTTTTATTATATAAATATGATATTGAGAAAAGCACATTAGATGTGAATAACTGTATTTATATTTTGAATATAAATAAATCTCAAACATATAACATGACAAACAAATAGCTCAAACTGAATTAATCAGTTGAGACTTATAAGTGGCATTGTTGTCTGGGACACAATTAAACAAGACTCGTATATCCATACTTTCGAAGAGTGGGTACTAGGACAAATTTGATTCTATTCAAATAATGTCTACGAATCTAGTTTATTAGACAAAATGCCTAAAACACTTCTTACTTGGTAAAAAGTGCAAATGCTATCAATCTGTTAGCCCTCATTCATAGTGACGCAAGTGGACCCATGTCTAGCTAGGTTAGAGGTGGATATGAATGTTTCGTGACCTTTACGGATGTGGCATCGCATTATGGTTATGTGTTTCTTTTGAAACATAAATCGGAAACTTTTGATGAATTCAAAGAGTTTCGACACGAAGTAGACAAACAGACCGGCTAAAGTATTAAACCATCACGGTTAGACCATGATGAAAATACTTAAGCAATAAGTTTCTCAAATACTTGAAAGAGTATAGTAATCTTTCAATGAGGACTCCTCCCAGAACACGTCAATTTGACGGTGTGTCTGAACGGAGAAACCGAGTTTTGTTGGACATGATAAGGTTAATCATGAGTCGCTCTGAGCTACCATTTCCTTCAACGGATACGCATTAAACAGTGCAAAACTTATTTTGAATAAGGTTCCATAAAAATATGTTAGACAGATTTCATATTAGATATGAACAGGAAAGAAACTGGGTTTTCTCATTTCTGAAAATTTGGGAATGCTTGGCATAAGTTTGGATGATACCAAACTAGAACCCAAATCGGATAAGTGCCTATTTGTAGGTTATCCTAGGGAAACCAAAGTATAGTATTTATACAACTCACAAGAGAACAATGTAATTGTTGCTCGCCATGCGGTTTTCCTAAGAGGAATACCTATATGCAGTGGTAAGTGGGAGGAAAGTAAAACTCGATGAAAATCGGAGTAATATTGTTCCAGGCACCAATTCTTTAATGGAACACAAATAGTTCATCAAGGATGAAACTATACCAATAATCTTCAAATACAAAAGAACCGCGTAAGTCGGAGAGAGTCAGAAAACAACCTAGGGTATGGGTTTCTGATCTCACCTCATAAAGATGTCAATCTTATTGAGGAATACGAGTTAACTTCGTATGAGGAAGTGATACAAGGTATCGACTCCCTATTATGGCAAAGTGTCATAATGTCCGAAATGGATTCCATGTATATCAACTAAGTTTAGATACTAGTTGATGTACCGAAAGGCATTGTGCCTATTGTTACTATATAAGTCTTCAAGTAAGACATACATGGAAGGCAACATACCAACGTACTAAGCTAGGCTTGTAGCGAAAATGTATCGTTATCAACATTGTGTCGATTACAACGAAACCTTTTAACTGTTGCCATGGTTGAATCCATTTGGACAATGCTTGCTAATGCTGCATGTTTCATTTATGAAATATGGCAGCTGAACGGGAAAATCGCTTTCCTTAAAAGGAAACCTTTTGGAGGATGTTTACAACATCCTGACGGTTTTTTCGTACCAAAACGAGCAAACAAGGTTTGCAAGTTAATTTGATCCATTCATGGATTGAAGCAAGCATAGTGTTCTTGGAATTATCGTATTGATGTAATTATAATGGTATATGATTTAATTCAAAACGAAAATGATTCTTGTGTATATAAGGAGGTTAGTGGGAGCGCACTGACAGTGAAGTCTTGAATAATGATGACATGTCATTTCTTGGAAATGATACTCCCATAATACAATCGGTGAAAGCTTGGCTTTCATGAAAATTCTCAATAGAATTCCTAGGAGAAACAACCTTTATTCTAGGAATAAAGATCTATTGGCTTAGATTTAAAGTTCTTAGTACTCTCCGAGAACTTGCACATTGAAATAAATGTATGTGACCTGGTGTCTCATATGCTTTGAGCATATGGAGTCACAATCAGGCAATCCAAGTGGTAGTCACTGGATTGATGTTAAGAACATCCTTTAGTATCTTAGAGAAACTAAGGATGCTGTCTTAAACTATGGAGAATGAGAACTTGGAGTGACTGGGATCACTGTTGCAAGTTTCCTAACAGATAAAAATGACTATTAGTCGTAACAACGGTACTATACAGTTTGAATAACGGAACAGTGAGCTGGAAATCTTCCAAGCAAGATACTGTTACCGAATAAACAACAAAAGTGGATTATTGCTGCAGCTGAGGTAGCAATAGAAGCCATTTGGGTCGATAATAAATCTAATTAGATTAGATGTAGTTCTATTAGCAGCTGAGCTAGGCTACAGCACAGGTTAAAGAATTAATGGTCTCATCAACGATCCAGATATATACATCAATTATTCATCTGATTCGTACGGATCATACATCGTGGCGATGTGATGATCGAATAAATCACATCAGATGATAACCATGCAAATCCGCTGACGAAAGTCTTTTCTCAGCAGAAGTTTGAGCGAACCGTACATAGTTCGGGTGTAGGACACTTGAGTGATTGGCTATAGGCCAAGTGGGAGATTTTTGGACAGTTATGGCCCATAGCATCACTATTTGTACAGATCATGGTGTTGTTGTACAAATTAACTATGTGACAAAGGAAATTGCTCTTTTATCATTTGTAATTAGATTACCAAGATGAATAAATGATAGAAGGTCCATATGATTAGTTCTGGATTGAGATGATATGAGACAGTATCAATCCACGAAGGTTTAATCATTAAATATCCCTAGTCAGAGTATTATCGAGATTGGACATCGATAATGCGTAAAAGACTAGTATTACACTTGTGCGCGTTGTGGGAGCATAACGGCATAGTTCTCATATATTTGGGTATAGGATACTCATGCAAGTGTAATAGGAGGTTGTGTTTACCGATGGTACGGGAACAGCTTCGCTCTGGATAGACCCCTCGGAATTCCATTGGTAGTATGACTATGTGTCTATGGAAGTCCGAATCAGGGTAGGTGTATTTGGTCTTAACCTGAGACTTGCACCGCTAATACTTGCGACAATCAATATGCTTTGGTTTTGGTCGTCCATGGCTTTAACAGGTCTGTGTACGCTTCTTCTGGGTATATTGAGAATCGTAGTGTATTGGGTGTGATGTCAAGACGGAAGTATCACTTCAGTCATAGTGGAGATGATGATCACGTAGGATACGAAATGGTTCTCTTACATGCTGCATCTATCGGTATATTATGACTAGGTCATGTTTATCCGATTATAGAGACTAGTTACCAGAGATCCGATATGTGCTTCGTACGGGGCAGACACAATTCCAGCCCCAGGCCTTGCACGTGACATCCGATACTGGATCGAAATACGCAATACTTCGTATACTATGCCTGATATAGATCACATATTCCAGTAAGAATATTTCTAGAGAATTGGGTAGGCACGGTGCTTTGCTAGAAGCCAACCATGTCTTGTAAATCGGTAAAAACGTAGTACTAGGTACGTACGTGTTCGGATAGTCCGACGACCGGATTTACTGCCAACATATCCGGGGATCTCATGGATCGCTTCCCGAAGATTCACCGATGACATATGACTCGCACTTTATTAATCTGGGATTAATTATAAGAGAGAGAAAATTAATCTGGGATTAATTACGGAGATATTTTATCTGGGATAAAATATTATTTAAAGAGAGAGAACGATTAATTTGGAATTAATCGATAGAATAATATATTCGATATATTATACGAAATTGGATTTCGACGCAGAATTGAAATTAGATTTTAATTCGGGCGAACGAGTTAATTTAGAATTAATTCGTTAGCGACGTGAATAGTAATTTTGCTAGGCATAATTATTTAATTACGTCGCAACGGAAAATTCGTTAACTCAGAATTAGCGAACCCGAGCCCGGGAGTGTTTGCGGGCGCACTCGCATTGTGAATTTAAGTGCGGCCCACAAGTCACATCAAGCGTCAAATCACTAGTCAATCGATTGATGTGATGTCTAGTCACTTTGAGTGATATGACAACTTGTCACTTGTGATTGATGGTGGTAGTTGGAGAGCTTTAATGCTTGTACCTTTTTGACTTTTGGAAATTCAAAATTTTGTATATGTTTAATTGATTTTGGAAATCAATTAACTAATACACAACATTTTTCTTCTCTCTCACTCTTCTCTTCTTCTCGACCTTGGGCCATTTTGGCTCTCCAAAATTCTGCAAATGCCGTGAATTGTAGGAGAAGCAAAGGAAGTTTTGTGGAAAAATTTCCGGAGTGCTGGCACGCTTTAAGGGTCTTGCGAAGGTGATAGGAAAACTGACTTGTGAGCTTGGAATCACCATTTGAAAGCTTGGAGCTTGGACCGAAAGTGGAGCAACAAAATCAGCCCAAAGCCGAGACTTCAAGGAAGGAAAAGCTTGAAGATTTTGATGTTCCTCGCATCGCCATAATCGATCGTTGTAAGTATGATTCCGCCATGCTTTTACGAGTATTCACATATATGTTTCATTGCTTGATTTAATCCCCGGGACCTTAGAGAAACCCACACAATTCCCTTTCAAGGCAAAACTATTCTGGTGGTTGACGGCTTCATATCATGCATTGTACTTCCTCCCTTACCAGCAAATGAGTGTGACATCAAAACATGCATGCAGATGATACAAATGTCAGTTCAGTTTATGGGGAATGCAACTGAAGATCCTAATGCCCACATCAGCAACTTCCTGGAAGTTTACGACACATTCAATTACAACCGAACGGAAGAAGAAGCAGTGAGACTGCGTGTGTTTCCATATTCTCTTAAAGACAAAGTAAGGCTTGGCTATATTCACTACCAGCAAGTTCCATCACAACTTAGAACACTCTAGCCACCAAATTCCTTGCAAAGTACTCTCCCTCAGCCAGAACTGCAAAGCCGAGGAATGACATTACATCTTTTGTACAACATGGCTCAGAATCCCTCTGCGAAGCTTAGGAAAGATACAAGGAGTTGCTCAGAAAAT
Source organism: Zanthoxylum bungeanum (assembly GCA_019454045.1). NCBI lineage: Eukaryota > Viridiplantae > Streptophyta > Magnoliopsida > Sapindales > Rutaceae > Zanthoxylum > Zanthoxylum bungeanum. The sequence goes on from SKCR01030066.1 coordinate 29,134, forward strand.
TTTCTCACCATGAAATTGCAAAGTGGCTTCAAGTCCAAACCTTCTACAATGGACTTTCTGGACGGATGAGAACTATAATCGATGCTGCTGCTAGAGGAGCTTTAATGGCAAAATGAGAGGATCAGGCCTGGGACCTAATTGAAGAAATAGCCAACAATAATTCTTTGTGGCCAACAGAAAGGAGCATGATTCAACGAATAGCAGGAATTTACGAAGTTGGAGCCAACACAACAATGAATGCCAAGCTGGATCAGATATGAAAATTCATGGAAACTCTTAGTATGCATGGTAATGCTGGATCCACAAGTTCACCATATGGATGAGCACTAGAGGTAGAATCATACAACCAACATGATGAGACAGTGAATTACGTCAACAATTTCAACAGACAGAGGAACAATCCACATTCCAACACCTACAACCCAAGGTGGAGGAATCATCCCAATTTCGCATGGAGTAACAATTCAGGGCAAAGGAACAACCCACCACCAGGATTCCAATAGTAAAACAAAGGCCATGAGTATGAAAAAGAACTAGGAATAACAGAAGTGCTGGCCCATTTGAAAAAGCTTGAAGCAAAATACGACTCTCAAACAACATTAATTCAAAATCAAGCAACTTCTATTAAAGCACTGGAGAATCAAATGGGACAACTGGCCAATGCTCAGAGTTACAGACCACAAGGTAACCTTCCTAGCAACACAGAACCAAATCCAAGGAACCGGGGGAAGGAGCAATGTCAAGCCATTACTTTCAAAAGCGGTACTGAAATCAGCAAAGATGTTGGAATCAAGGCATCCACTGAGGAAGTTCCAAAGAAAGCAGCCAAGCAAAACCACAGATGGAGGAAAAAATGACAAAAGAAAATGATCGAGAAAGATTCAATCCTCCTCAACCATTTCCACAGCGTCTCCAGAAACATAAACTGGACAAACAGTTTGCTCGATTCCTGGAGATCTTCAAAAAGCTGCATATCATCATTCCATTTGCAGAAGCGTTGGAACAAATGCCCAGCTATGTCAAATTCATGAAAGATATTCTTTCACGAAAGTGAAGATTGGGATATTACGAAACAATAGCATTGACAGAAGAATGCAGCGTCATCATTCAGAGGAAGCTTCCCCGAAAGTTGAAAGATCCTGGCAGTTTCACCATCCCTTTCACCATAGGAGAACATTACTTCGGTAAGGCTTTGTGTGATTTAGGTGCCAGCATTAACTTGATGCCTTTGTCTATTTACAGGAAACTGCAGATTGGAGAAGCAATGCCCACCTCAGTTACTTTGCAGCTTGCTGACAGATCGCTCACATTTACGGGAGGTGTAGTGGAAGATGTATTGGTTAAAGTTGACAAATTCATTTTCCTAGCAGATTTCATTATCCTTGACATGGAAGAAGACAAAAATGTATCTATCATCCTCAGAAGACCATTCTTGGCTACAGGTCGAATTGTTATTGATGTACAAAAATGAGAACTAACCATGAAAGTGCAGGACCAAGAAGTTACATTCAATGTTTTCAAAGCCATGAAATTCCCGAATGATGAAAATGAGGAGGAATGTTTCAAAATTGATGTTTTAGATAGTATCATCCAGGATACTGATGCAATGCAACTTTCCATGGACAAACTTGAAGCTTGCATCACCAACATGACTGACAGCGAGCTAGATGATGAAATTCTGGAATGTATCAACTATCTTGACAAATCATTTCGCTTCAAATCGACACCACAGATGGAAAGTTTGGAACTATCGAAAAATGAGTGAATCAAGCCCTCGAATGAAGAACCACCGCAGCTAGAATTAAAGCCACTTACGAGCCATCTCAGGTATGCATTCTTAGAAAACTCTTCTGATTTACCTGTGATTATTTCTCCGTTGCTAACATTGGAGCATGAAGATAAGTTGTTGAGAGTGTTACGAGAACATAAGAAAGCAATTGGCTGGACTATAGCAGACATTCGAGGCATTAGTCCATCATTTTTCATGTAAAAAATTCTAATGAACGACGAGTACAAAGCCACAGTGGAGCATCAACGGAGACTAAATCCAATCATGAAAGAAGTCGTGAAGAAATAAATTATCAAATGGTTGGATGCCAGCATCATCTACCTCATCTATGACAGCATGTGGGTGAGTGCTATGCAATATGTGCCAAAGAAATGAGGAATGACTGTAGTCACAAATGAAAAGAACGATCTAATTCCAACAAGAACGGTGACTGGATGGAGAGTATGCATGGACTACAGGTTGCTGAACAAAGCAACAAGAAATGATCATTTCCTGCTAACATTCATTGATCAGATGCTAGACAGATTGGTGGGACATGAATTCTATTATTTTCTGGATGGATACTCGGGGTACAATGAGATTGCCATCGCCCCATAAGATCAGGAGAAAACCACTTTTACATGCTCGTATGGTACTTTTGCTTTTCGTAGGATGCCATTTGGACTATATAATGCTTCTGCCACATTTCAACGTTACACGATGGCCATCTTCTCAGACATGCTAGAACAAAGTATGGAGGTTTGCATGGATGATTTTTCTGTGTTAGGAGACTCTTTCGACCACTGCTTGCAAAATTTGGAAAAAATGTTACAAAGATGCGAATATACCAACATGGTACTCAACTGGAGAAATGCCATTTCATGATGCATGAAGGCATTGTCCTGGGATATCGGATCTCACAAAAGGGAATCGAGGTAGACAAAGAAAAGATCGAGATAATTGAAAAACTACCTCCACCATCATCTGTCAAAGGGATTCGCAGTTTTCTTGGACATAGAGGATTTTACAGGAGATTTATCAAAGACTTCTCCAAGATTGCTAAATCTCTATGCAATCTGTTGGAGAATGATGTGCCTTTCAACTCCACTAAAGAATGCCACCAAGCTTTTGAGATCTTAAAACAGAAACTGGTATCTGCTCCCATCATAGTAGCACCAGATTGGACGCTTCCATTTGAGGTGATGTGCGATGCTAGTGATTTTGCTGTAGGTGCAGTTTTGGGACAATGCAAAGCAAAAAATTTCCACACTATTTACTATTCCAGCAGAACTCTGAATGAAGCACAACTCAACTACACAATAACTCAAAATGAGCTACTTGCAGTTGTGTTTGCTTTTGATAAATTTCGCTTATATCTGCTGGGCCCCAAAGTGGTGGTCTACACAAATCATTCAGTAATCAAATATCTTATCGCGAAGAAAGATTCCAAACCCAGATTGATCCATTGGGTGCTTCTACTACAAGAATTTGACGTGGAGATCTGAGACAGAAAAATGACAGAAAACCAAGTGGCATATCACTTATCGAGGCTCGAGAATGGAGAAACGGATGGCAATGAAATGACAAGCAAATAAACCTTTCCAGATGAACAATTGTTTGGCATCAAACAACAGGATGCCCCTTGGTATGCTGACTATGTAAACTACATAGTATCGGGAAAATGGCCGTTGGAATGGACACATCAGCAACAGAAGAAATTCTTCAAGGAAGTCAAGCACTGTGTCTGGGATGAGCCGTACTTATTCAAATGTTGTGCTGATCAATTACCGAGATGTTGTGTTCCACAAGAGGAGGTCAATAGTGTCCTGCAACATTGTCATTCATCACCATACGGCGGATACTTCAGCGGAGATAAAACTGCAGCCAAAGTCTTACAGTCAGGTTTGTTCTGGCCTACTATGTTTAAAGATTCTTACTTATTCATTCTTTAATGTGACAGGTGCTAGAGAACGGGAAATATTTCGAGGCGAAATGAAGAACCTCTTCAAAACATTCTGGAAGTGGAGATATTTGATGTATGAGGGATTGATTTTATGGGACCCTTTGTTCCATCATTCGGAAACCTGTACATTCTGGTTGCAGTAGACTACGTCTCTAAATTGGTTGAAGCAACAGCACTACCTTGAAATGATTCAAAAGTGGTGATAAAATTCCTTAAAAATAATATTTTCACTCGCTTCGGAACACCTCGGGCAATTATCAGTGGTGGTGGTTCACACTTTTACAGTAGATATTTCGATGCACTCTTATCTAAATACGGAGTTACTCATAAAGTTGTCACTGCCTACCATCCGCAATCAAATGGATAGGTTGAAGTTTCAAACAGGGAGATCAAAAAAATCTTGGAGATAACCGTTGGATCAACAAGGAGGGATTGGTCTACAAAACTGGATGATGCATTATGGGCCTATCGGATAGCTTACAAAACACCTATTGGTATTTCCCCATATCGAATGGTGTTTGGAAAAGCATGTCATTTGCCAGTGGAGCTTAAACACAAAGCGTACTGGGCACTGAAGAAGTTAAATTTTGATCTACAAGTAGCAGGAGAGAAAAGGCTCCACCAACTAAACGAATTGGAGGAATTTCACCTACAGGCTTATGAGAATGCCAGACTGTACAAATAAAAGACCAAGAAATGGCATGATTGAAAAATAGTAGGCAGAACCAGGGCAGCAGGTTTTGTTATACAATTCACGGTTGAAACTTTTCCCTGGGAAACTAAAATCACGGTAGTCATGTCCATTTTTAATCACCCAAGTTTTACCATATGGAGCTGTTGAGTTAATTGATCCCAACTCCAATGATACATTCAAAGTTAACAGCCAGTGTGTCAAGCACTACTGTGGAGAATCATTTGAGCGACAAAAAGAAAGTGTGACACTTTCAGATCGAGCCTAACGTTCGGGCAGTCATGTCTAGCTGACGACGTTAAACTTAGCGCTAATAGGGAGGCAACCCATGCAATTTGTGTATATATTAAGAATTGGTGTGCTTTATTTTTGTGTATTTAATTTTTGTAGGTAAAGTCACATTTCAAAATGGAAGACGTTCTCGCAAATCTTCACAAGCAATTTCCTTCTCTCCCTCAAAACTCTCTGATGAAAGTCTACAAAGCTCGCATGGAACGAATGAGACTTCTGATGATCAAAGGTATTCATAATGACATTCGTTGGTTAATTAAAGTACGAGTCCGATTGGCAGGTGAGTCTTCTGACTCTTTTATTTCATTTCTGCCTGGTTTAGGAAAAAGCACCTATGCTAAGAAAAAAATAGCTAAAAGATTAGGTGTTTGCTATAAATGTGCACGCATGACATGTAATACTCGTTGTCGTTCTTTAGGAATGGTGTCTGATAACCACGAAGATAAAATTAAATTCATTAGGGATTGAATGAGTAAGGAGTCTTTAGATGACATATCATTGACTCTTGAGACGCATCCCAGTGGATATGTGTATCACATGATTCGCATGTTACATACACAATTTCGAAAAGAAAGACAACAATTAAGTCTCGAGAATCTGACTTTAAAAGACCATGTTTGCCAATTTATAAGAAAATTGGATGGGAAGCTTGTCCCTGACGCAAAGACGTCATTCAAGCCGTTACATCTTGTAAATATTATTATCTCTTTGTATTTATCTAATAATTGTGATTTATTTTATTATTTTCTTTTATTTTCTTCGACAGGATCCAGACTTTTTGACTTTCATGATTTATTTTATTATTTAGCTAATAATTGTCATTCGGCAAGTACTAGTGCTATTATTACTCACCTTTTTTCAGTTTCTATAAATTCAGCTCGTCAATGCACTCTTGAAGACATCCATATTTGAGAAAGAAATACAAAAAAAAAGAAGCAACTTCAAGAAGATGAATTGTAAACATTTGTGTGTTTTACGGTACTAGTGTTGGTTCTAAACCAGAGTTCGTTGAGGCAGCACAGAATTGGTAGAGTCATAACTGAAAGGAATATGCACTTAGTATATGGCGGTGGCAATCTTGGACTAATTGGGTACGTTTCAAGGGCTGTACAGGTCAAGTTCTGGGAATCATCCCAAAACCTTTGGCAGAGGCGAATCTGATATGACCATCAATTGGAGATGAATGCATCGTGCCAGGTATGTCTGAATGACTGGCTGAAATGATTAATTGTGCTGATGCTTTTATTGCTTTGCCAGGTGGCTTGGGCACAATAGAGGAAATTTTTACAGTACTATCTTGGGCGAACTTGAACATACACCAGAAACCAATTGGACTGTTTAATGTTGATGAATTTTATGAATTTCTTTGTGTGTTTCTTGATGATGCCCGGAGAAATATGTTCGTGTCAAAACCTGTAAAAGATATCCTCTTCACTGCTAGAACTGCCAGGATTTAATTGGCCAACTTTTAGCCTTTGAACCACAAATTGACCCTATTCTTTCCAAGATTAACTGGTTCGATAATGATCGTGGTAAAAAGCGTCGGATAAATCTGGATCTTAACCTTTAATTTTCTTTTTACATGTAGAATTTCAGCTAACCAGGTACTATCTTCTAAACTCTTCTTCTACTTTTTAGATATTGGGGACAATGTCTCAATTAGGTTTGGGGGAGGGGAATAGTTGATTAGTATCTTATTTTTATTTTTTTTAGTTATGTTGTTTTTGCTTGGTTTTTAGTCAAAAATTTAAAAAAAATTAAAAAATTAAAAAATATAAAAATAAATATTTTGTTTTTGTGTTTTAATTTAAGTAATCAGGTGAAATTGGTGTGAGATAGCTGAGTAAGGAAATTCCACTCCTGAGACGTATCTCAACCTATTTCGTAACAAGTTAATTTTTGTTTATTTACTTTTGAATTATTTAATTTGTGAATTCTCCATAATACTGACTAAATTGGATCTTCTTATGCTCAATTGACAGGTATTATCAACATGCATGGTAACATACGGTTATGAGTTGTAATTGAAAAGTTTGTAATATTCAGTGCTCTAGTTTAATTGGAGGAATCATCTAAAAAACGATGGAAAAAAAAACATATGAGATCCAAGTAATTAAGTCTGTAGGGGTGTTTTAACACCTAATGCCCTAAAGCCAACTCGTTTGGGAGTCATTGGCCCAAAGTTCGCTACATGGATTGAAGATGTTAACAAAAAATCTGAAATCCGAGTAATTAAGTCTGTAAGGGTGTCTTAACACCTAATGCCCTAAAGCCAATTGGCTTGGGAGTCACTGGCCCAAAGCTCACCACATGGATTGAAGATGTTGTAAATAAATAAATAAAAAAATCCATTGCTAAAAAATATGTGAATTCTGATATAACTTTAGGACAAAAATATTACTCTTTTTTCAACTACACTTATGAATATTGTGGGCACAATGATTTGATTAATACCTTGTTTGTTGTGAATATGGAGAATGGTAAAAATAATCAGAGAATTTACTTATTTGGTAATTTAGAAAGAAATAAAACAACTATTAACTTGGATAAGAGTTTCACTTGTTTAGTCACTAACTTGTTTGATCTTTTTGCTTTTGTGTGCATTTGACATTTGTGGGTATCATCACTATAAACCCTCACGAGACTACAACTCGTCCACTAGGGACACCTAAAGGTTTAAAGACTTGTTGCATATGCTAAACGCAACCGTGATCCCTACGAAAGTGGCTTAGTTTAAAGTTGTTTATTGCATTTTATTTTTTTGTTTTGCTCGAGGACTAGCAAAATATTAGGTTTGAGGGTGTGATAAACGGTAAATATATCAGTATTTACCGTCCTTTTTACTTGATATTTTATTTAGTTTCTCGAGTATTGTGAATATTTTTATGTGTTTTGTGTTATTTTACAGATAAATAAAGTTTCGAAACTCACTGGAATTGATTCGAGGCTAAAACGGCAAAATTCGGATAAAAAGGGCAAATTAGGAAATTTGTTGTTCACGTGTCGCGACGCGCAACATCCTTTACGTCGCGACGCGTCACAATTATACAGCCTGCCAAAACACGTCATCGCTGACGTCATCACTGTAGCCCGCATCACGACGCAGAACCCTCAACGCGTCGCGATGCCAAGCCAATAATTCTGCCAACAGCCACGTGTCATCATTGCATCAAATCAACGGTGTGTCGCGACGCGCAAGTGTTTTGTGTCGCGACACGCGTGGCAGAATTTTGCCTATAAATTAAAGCTGAAATCAGAAGGAAAATCCATACATTCTTCTCGGGATTTCCTTAAGAATACTAAGAAGATTGTATAATGTTTGTTTATTTACAGCTTTCTTGTATTTAATTTTTTTTTATGTAATAGTTCTTTTTTTATTTTACTTTTCAGTATGAGGAGGTAACTCCCCTCTGCTAGGGTGAATGGTAAAAATTTTATTACTAATATTTAGATTAATCTCCCTTAATTATAATATATAAACTATTTTAAAATCTGACTTAATGGGATACCACCTTTATAGTCGGTTGTACTTAATTAAATTGATTTTAATCTGACTAAATTGGATACCGCCTTTATGGTCGGTTGGAATTAATCATAAATTTGACTTAATCAGGATACCGCCTTTATGGTCGGTTGGTAATGTCATGCAAAATTTATATATTATAATAAGAGAGATATCTAAATTAGAAGTAGTAAAAGTGGATCATCTAACCCCAATATTTTCTTTATTGTTTATTTATCTTTTTAATTTCTAGTTTTACTTTATGTCATTTACTTTATTTATGTCTTTAAGATTCTTAGAGATGTGTGGTAATTAAACCCCGTATCTAGAGTTGTGATGATTCCAATATCACTGTTTTATAAGTGGTTATTTTATGTCTTGGGTAATATAAAGGTTTATTTATTGAGTCTTAAGCTTAATGCTTCTTGTTAACTGACCACTAATAAGATTGATTTGGTAAACTTAAAATGAACTTGACAAAGGGATTTTAGGTTTCAGCTTTAAACTCAATAGCTCACGATCTCACCTGAGAGCAAATGATCCTTAGGTAGATTTCCATTCCAGGATAGACATATACCTGTCGGGCGGAGGTAACCACAATTGGAACTTAATCTTAATGAATTCAGGTAATTTGGTTAACATAGACATATGATTAATTGGATTACTTTGGGTGTTTGCATTTGACCATCGACAGAGGCTTTTACGTATTTTCATGTTCCAGGTTAGTAAACCGATATATTGCACAAACATTAGATAACCACTTCATCTTTAAAAGATATTGGAAGGATTCACAACCTTAGATATTTTTATAATATTGATGTTTCCATTAATTTACATTCGCACTGTTTTAATTACTTGTCTTTAGTTTAAGATCACCATCCAATCAACAATCAATCTATTAGATACTTGTAAACATTTAGCTTCATAATTTGATAGCTTAGAATGAAGATGAGATTATAAGTCGACTTGTATCTAGGTCATATGATGTATGCCTTATCTATTTAAGCTTCTAGAAGACTAATAATGACAGAAGTTGATCAACGACTCTCGGATCGGTATACCGAGGCGGACGGTACTTGTCAAAACTCCCTCTAACTTTCTCAACCAGGTCTGGTCGGCATGTATGGACATCATCAGGTCAGGCTCAACAAATTCTCTAATAACCCAAAATCCATCATTTATTCACTAGGTTAGGTCAGTATGATAACTCATTTCATCCCTAACATGTTATGCTCTTTAGGTGAGCTCCTCAATACAACAGAGTTGGGTCTTTCTGTCAAACTCTATCTGTATCTCCAGGCCTCTGTGCCTCTATTATCAATTTTTGGCTAAGTACAATATTCATTTTGCCCCTCCTCGACATTTGAACCATTCTCGCGGAAAAACCACCATCAACAAACAGAATAATATATTATATATAAAGATTTTATATCAGTCTATATATCAATATATGAAAAGCAAAAATTTGTAAATTAATATAACTATATTGATATTCATGGTGTCAGTAGAGTTTATTGCTCATATCTTCTACCTCTATGGTTAAATCTACCAATTGAATTTCACAAACTTTTTATATGCCGATGCAAAAATCATTGTTTCTACACAAAACATGAAAAAAAAAAAACAAAAAACAAAAAACAGAGCAAAAAAATTATTCGGAAAAGAAAGCAAATAACATTAAATAGACACGTCTAGTTTATTTTTTGTATATTTTAAGATAATTAAAGAAAATATGATTTTATTTGGAAAATTTAGAATTTTGTAATAATTTTATATAGAATTATTATATTTTATAATTATAATTGTATATTTTTTATTATTTTAATGAATTAATGCAAAAAAAAAAATATTAATTTTTTATCACAAGGGTAAACATGTAAAAGCACCAATATTCCTTTGACTTTTGACCCCGAATGGTGTTGAGGAATTATGAAAATAGTATTGGATAAGTGGTAAATGTTATAAACTTATTTTTTGGAAATCTCTCTATTAAACTACATGATCCGAGCTTAAACGAAGCAGGTAAAACCATCGGCTGTCGCAGGCTCTTACAAGAAATGCCCTCTTTGAACCTAAACTCAGGATCTGACAACCAAGTTTTACGTCATTTGCCACCAAGTCGCAGCATTTGAGGATGGTAAATGTTATAAACATTACGGGAAAGTGACATTCTCCCTAAAAAATTATTAGTAATTCTAACCACCACCTTCACAAATAAAGTGAAGAGAGATAAAATATTATATAAAATTAATATAAGAGGAATAATTCATTGAAAGTATTATGAAGTGAGAAGTGAAATCTGATTGAAGGACCTCGATTTGTATATATTTTGAAACTAGTATTACTAATATGGCTTTTATATTGAGCAACTCAATAATATTTAGTGATTTTTTTAGAATTGCTCTTATCTCTCAAGGTCTTAAAAAATTATTAAAAATAATTCATTTATCATCTATAAAAGTTAAACAATCTAAATTTTTTTAATCAAATTAGTATGAATAAGGTCTGTTTTCATACACATGGAAAAATAAATAATTATTTAAGAAAATATAATAAATTAAAAATACTAACGTTATTACCCATTCGTTTAAATCAAAACATAATCTTACTATTTTTCATTTTTTTTTTCCTTATGGAATTCTTAATTTTTCCCCATAAAAAAATTAATAAATAAATCGGAAAAAACAAGCAAGTTTTTTTTTGTCTGTGGTGACGGAGATAAGGAGAGATTTAGCCACGCGCGATCCAAACGCGTGGGATGTTACTGACATCGCTTCGCTGTCATCAATTTGAACATAAAATGTTCAAATGTGAGCTCTCAAATCTTTATGACGATCGATATTCTTAAGGAGGCACTTTCACAAAAATGAAGGGGGGATATTAGCACTTAAAACTTAATGTTTATACTAATATTCATTTATCTTTATTGTTTTATTATATTATTATTAATTCATTATTTGGATTAAAAATATACAAATCAAAATATCGGAATTTGAAAAAAAAATTATCTCAAACCTCATCTCAATTATTTTATCTAGAAGAAAAATTATTTTGAATCTTGACAGAAATTTTTAATTAAAATTATTTTACAATATTTAAGATTTTCTACCATCTTTATCTCTCATATATTTCTTATAAATGTTTTAGTAGTAATTTTTTAAATTTTAGCAAAATTAGTTTCTTGGGTGTCAATTCATAGATCTATTAATAAATCATATTATTAATTTTATTTTTTTATTCATTAGATTGTTTAGTATAAAATTAAATATGAAAGCATTTAAAATAGAATTAGACATAATTAGAAAATATTTAGTAAGATATTTAAATAAAATAATTTTCCATAAAAATATTATTTTGTAAAAAATACTATAATTTATAAAATTATTCTTTTATAATTAATTATTTTGGTGAATTAATAATTATGCCACATATTAGTTATTTATATCACGAGTAAATATATCAGAATATAAAATAATCATTTAATTTTTGACATGTTTTGGGGTATTATAAAAATAATATAAAATAAATGATTATTAATGTAAATATTACGGAGAAAAGTGGCATTCTCCCAAATCCCAATTAAAAACGACATCAAAATTTATAATTTATTAGTTGAATTGAAAAGTAAGAATAACTAAAGTAGGAATGAAGTCAATTATTTGTAAATCCATAGCTGCAAGGAATATGTATGACATAATAATAATAATAGCTGATAAATACATGACATACATAATTATATTAAATATAATTATTATTTATTTAATCATATTTAATATTTTAAAATGTATGATTATATATTATTGAATTTTTTTACATAAAATATGGAATAATTACTGCCATTAATTTTAGGTAAGTTTTTTTCCCTTTCTTTTGATGTAATAACTACATATTATGGTACTAGAAAATCCCAATGTGTGGTGTATATATAAAATATTAATTAATGTAATTTTCAATTTTCAAAGCTTTATAATCATACCACAAGCAATGATGTGGAGTTAGTCAATAATTTACGCATCAAATTTCTACTTAAAAATTGATTTTACGCATCAAATTTCCACTTAAAAATTGATTTTGGGGATAACAATTGAAGCATAATGGAACAAACCCATCAAATAATATTAAAAAAGTCAAAATGATGTAATTAAAGCTGACACTTCACGTCTTCGGTCTCCCTGTTATTTTATATTACATTCAGCCTAATAAAAAAAGAAAGAAAGATAGATAGTCACTTTCTCCCCTCTTGATTAGGAGGTGGTATATCATGTGCCGGGTGTATATGTCATCTCTTTCACAGCAGGCGGGCCTCACAATTGTGTGGGGACCGCCTGCTGTGAGAGAGATGACATATACACCCGGCACATAATATAATTTTCGTTGATTAGACACGATCATCGGTTGATTCGGTTCGATTCTGTTCTGAATTAGAGAAATTTAATAATTTGATTTTATATTATATTAAATCAAAAAATTAAATTAAAAATAAAATAAAATAGTTTGATCTTAAATTTTTAAAAACTTAAATTGTATATGTATTCTCTTGGAGTGAGAGTAATCAAAACTCACATAGTTTCATTATATTTTTTAAATAATTCCCCATCAGTGGCCATTACAATTATTTACTCATCATCATTATCTGTGTCTATAGTTGATCCTTCAATATTTACAGATGCATTGTCAAAATCAATTGTTAAAATTTTACCTAAAAAACTATATAAATCAAAAATTACTTTAATCATTCTATAAATATTTTTTACAATATGTTGCTCATCAAAACCTCTAAATGCAATAAGTCATTTATGAATATTTCATGATGCATCAATCCAATGACAAGTCACACACATGTATGAAAGTGTTTGTCAATGGTCACTCCAAATATCAGAACAAATAGAAAGACAACCTTTAATATCTTTAAATATTTCATTTAAAATAATTTTACCATCTTTATATAATTTAAAAATTTATCATTTTGCTATATTTCTAAGCATTTTACAGGCAGTATGATTTAAAGCATTTCGAACATTATTAGTAAAAGTAATTTTTACATCAAAACTTAAAAAAAGATGTCACATACAAATAAATTTAGCAAATTCTTCTCTATTTTTAGCATCAGAATATTTAAATAATTTTAAAGAACTTTTACCTCTATTAGATGAAGTGTACCTGCTTATTTAAGTTTGTGTTGTATTAAGTCTAATTTCAACTGCATGATGCATATACAAGTGCTTGTTCGTATTGCCATAGCCGCTAGTAAATTTGTAAGATACACCACAATAGTTGCATATTGCTCTTGGACCTTCACTTTCAGTCTCGACTAAATGAAAATGAATTTTGAAAATATCGGAAGATCGAGATTTAACTTCTCTTCTCCGTGTACCGATACTTTTGATGTTCTCTTGGGTTAAGATATTGGACATGTTGTTCTCAGATAAGCTTTTCATTTTTTATTAATATTGAAGAATTGTAAAATTAAATAAATTGGAGAAATTGAAGATGAGATAATTGAGAATGAGAGAATTAAAGAAATTGAGAATTTATCTGTTGGAAAAATGAAGTATGACTCATATTTATATATGTTTGGATAATTTTTGTGATACCTAAATTGCTCCTACAACTAGTTGTTTTATTAATATTATTAAGGGTAATTTAGTAATTTTATTTAACAAAAATATTTTTTTAAAAATAGTAAGGAGCCGTTGAACACAATGACCGCGTAGGTCGGAGAGAGTAAGAAAACAACCTGAGAAGTATGGGTTTTTGATCTCACCTCATGTGGATATTAATCTTATTGAGGAAGATGAGCTGGCTACGTATGAGGAAGCGATACAAGGTATCGACTCCGATTTATGGCAAGATGCCATGAATTCCGAAATGGATTCCATGTATACCAACCAAGTTTGGACACTGGTTGATGCACCAGAAGGCGTAAAGCCTATTGGATGCAAATTGGTCTTCAAGAGGAAGACCGACATGGATGTCAACATACAAACGTACAAAGCTAGGCTTGTAGTGAAATGGTATCATCAACGACATGGTGTCGATTACAACGAAAATTTTTCACCAGTTGCCATGATTAAATCCATTCGGATAATGCTTGTTATTACTGCATATTTCGATTACGAGATATGACAGATGGACGTCAAAACCGCTTTCCTTAACGTAAACCTTTTGGAGGATGTTTATATACAACAGCCTGACGGTTTTGTCGTACCAAGACTTGCAA
>SKCR01030067.1:0-68649 GCA_019454045.1 Zanthoxylum bungeanum
GTAGTTTTTTAAATATATTTTCACTCAGGATTATGTTTTAAAAATAATCTTTCATTTTTCTCTTGATTCCAATAGTCTAACTATCAAATCAACGATTTTAGGTACAATTTATTATAATGATTGCTATAGTCCAACTATATAATCAACTATAATTTAATTGGTTAAATTCAATTATATTGATTACTATAATCCAATTATAAAATCAACTATTAATTGAAATTAGTTAATTCAAATATATTGATTACTATAATCCAATTATATAATCAACCATAAAAGAAATAGTTTGAATACAGTCCAACTGTTAATTAAAACAACATTAAATATTAGTCCAACTAATATATTAATTTATTGACGAAATATTGAAATGAGCGCGTATGGCAAGTAACTAAATGAATATTGCAAATTTAATACTTGCCTCCCACTATTTTTCGGCGAGCCTCTAACCCTCTGTTGAGTACTCGGAAACCTTATTTCCTAGTGGGCTAGGATACCGTTAAATAACACACAATCTTGACTTTGGCCAACAAATTGTATGATAATTAACTAGGTAGATCTCTAAGATCAATTGGATCCCATCCAATTCTAGATCCAGTAGTAGGTAGACATCCAAGTCTGAAACATATATCTTATATATGCCAATATATCCAATATATTCCCTAACCTTTTTCCTCTGAATCAACTAAGCCTTGGCTTTGGCACAAAAACTTAGTGATCCCAGTTAAACACGAAACCATGGACCTTGGAAAGCTTCGTAATCAATGTCGATGGACAAGAAGTGGTCTTGACTTTGGCCAATAAATCCAACTTGGACAAGACAACGATATGGAACAAAGCCTTCATGATTCAAACACTTCCGCGACGGACAAAGGTCTTGACTTTGGTCAACAAACCAGTGCCAGTCTTGGATATTGAGTAAGAATCACTCAATGGAAGGAAAAACGCTTAATATGTTGTGAGGGTTTTTCGCGTGCAATTGGCAACCAATTTATTATCTTTGTTAAGGTCTCATCATCATACTGTTGGTTTCTATTAAGGTCTCAAGATCAATAATAAGCATGAAATATGTGTGAATACAAATCAACGAAGTTGCGGAATACTTACATCGATCGGTTGAGCGACGCGGCAATGAACAAAACTCCAAATTCTGCTCACTGCAGCTCACTGGTTTCGGCTTCAAGCTTCAAGAATCCAAGCTCCAAGCTTCGTCGAACGATTCCCGGCTCATGGGTGGACTTCCCTATCACCTTCGCATGTCTCTCGGAGTGCTAGCTCTTGTGATTTTGCCACAAAAATCACCACTCATGCTTCCCACTGCTCACGGTTTTAACAGAAAACCAGTGATGAATTTTTGCCCCTTGGCGTGTGTGTGAAGAAGAAAGAGATAAAGTGATAGAGAGATTTGTGTAAGTTGTTTTTGTTAAGCAAAAAAATGGTAATATATTTTCCAAAAACAAATACCAAATTTTCCCTCCAAAAACCAAAGCCATAAATGCCAACCACACATATCAACTCACATCAACTTCCATCAATCAAGAATAGTGACTGGCGTCAATCACTCAAAGTGAAAGACATACATCACTTGATTGATGAATGATGTGACGCTAGATGCGACTAGCGATTTGACGCTTGATTTGATTTGTGTGCCGCACTCGAATTCGAAATACGAACTCGCTCGCAAATAATCCCGGGCTCGGGTTCGCTAATTCTAAATTAACGAATTTCGTTGCATCGTAATTAAATAATTACGCCTAGCGAAATCACTATTCACGTCGCTACGAAATTAATTCTATATTAATTGTTCGCCCGAATTAAAATCTAATTTTAATTCCTCGCGTCGAAATCTAATTTCGTTTAATTATCAATATATTAATTCTCGATTAATTCCAAATTAAACGTTATCTCTCTTTAATGACATTTTATCCCAGATAAAATATCTCCGCAATAATCCCAGATTAATTTTCTCTCTCTTCTAATTAATCCCAGATTAATATAGAGTGCGAGTCATACGTCATCGGTGAATCTTTGGGAAGCGACCCATGAGATCCCCGGATATGTTGGCAGTAAATTCGGTCGTCGGACTATCCGAACACGTAAGTACCAAGTACTATGTTTATACCGATTTACAAGACAAGGTTAGCCTCTAGCAAAGCGCCATGCCTACCCAATTCTCCGGAAATATCCTTACAGGAATAAATGATCTATATCAAGCGTAGTATACGTAGTATTGCGTATTTCTGTCCAGTATCGAATGATCACTTGCTAGGCCTGGGGCTGGAATTGCGTCTGCCTTGTACGAAGCACATGTCGGATGTCTGGTAACTAGTCTCTATAATCGGATAAACCTGACCTTGTCATTTTATCCCGATAGCTGCAGTATTTAAGAGAAGCAGTCTCGTATCCTACGTGACCATCATCTCCATATAATTGGAGTGACACTTCCATCTTGACATCACACCCAACACACTACGATTCTCAATATACCCAGTATTGGCGTACACATAACCTGTTAAAGCCCTGGACGACCGCAACCAAAGTATATTGATTCTCGCAAGTATTAGCGGTAGAAGTCTCCAGGTTAAGACCAAATACACATACCCTGATTTCGGACTTCCATAGACATATAGTCATACTACCAATGGAATTCTGAGGGGGTCTATCCAGAGCGAAGCTGTTTCCCGTACCATCGGTAAAACACAACCTCATATTACACTTGCATGAGTATCCTATACCCAAATATATGAGAACTATGTCGTTGTGCCCTCTCAACGCGCACAAGTGTAATACTAGTCTTTTACGCATTTATCGATGTCCAATCTCGACAATGCTCTGACTAGGGATATTTAATGATTTATCCTTCGTGGACTGATACTATCTCATATCATTCTCCGTCCAGGAACAAATCATAGGGACCTCCTATCATTTATACCTATAGGTGATCTAATCACAAATGATAAGAGTGCAATCTCCTTTGTCACATAGTTAATTTGTACAACAACACCATGATCTGTACAAATAGTGACGCTATGGGTCATAATTGTCAAAAAATCTCCCACTTGGCCTATAGCCAGTCACTCGAGTGTCTTACACCCGAACTATGTACGGTTGGCTCAAACTGCTGAGAAAAGGCTTTCGTCAGCGGATTTGCATAATTATCGTCTGACACGATTTATTCGATCATCACATCGCCACGATGGATGATCCGAACGAATCAGATGAATATCGAAGTATGTATCTGGATCGTTGATGAGACCATTAATTCTTTAGCCTGTGCTGACGCCTAGCTCAGCTGCTAACATAATTATATCTAATCTAATTAGATTTATTATTGACCCAGAAGGCTTCTATTGCCGCCTCAGCTGCAGCAATAACCCGCATTTGTTGTTTATTGGGTAGCAGTATCTTGCTTGGAAGATTTCTAGCTCACTGTTCCGTTATTCAAACTGTATAGTACCGTTTGCGACTTATAGTCGTTTTTATCGGTTAGGAAACTTGCTACAGTGATCTCAGTCAGTTCAAGTTCTCCATCTTCATAGTATAAGACAGCATGCTTAGATCTCTAAGATACTAAGTATGATCTTAACTTCAATCCAGTGACTATCACTCGGATTGGCCTATTTGTGAATCCATATGCTTAAAGCGTATGAGACATCAGGTCGCGTACATTTTTCAATGTACGATTCCACGGAGAGTTTTCGAAAGCCAAGCTTTTGCCGATAGTTATTTTATGGGAATATCATTTCCAAGAAATGACATATTATCATTATTTATAGGACAACCAATGTCAGTGCGCTCCCACTAACCCTCTTATTTATACAAGAATCTTTTTCGTTTTGAATTAAATCAAAACGACAATTCCAAGAACCTAATGTTTGCTTCAATCCAAACATGAATCGAATAACCTGCAAACCTTGTTTACTAGTTTTGGTACGAGAAAACCGACAGGATGTTGTAAACATCCTCCAAAAGGTTTCCTTTTCAGGAAAGCGATTTTCCCGTTCAGCTGCCATAATTCATAAATGAAACATGCAACATTAGCAAGCATGATCCAAATGGATTTACCGTGACAACAGGTAAAATGTTGAATCGTAATCAACACAATGTTGATAACGATACCTTTCCGTTAAAAGCCTAGCTTTATACGTTGGTATGTTGCCATCCATGTATGTCTTCCTTGAAGACTTATAGTACCAATATGCAAAATGCCTTGCGGTACAACCAGTATCCAAACTTGTTGATATACATGGAATCCATTTCGGATTATATGGCACTTTGCCATGATATACAACTAGTTAGTTGGTATTCCTCAAAAGATTGACATCTTTATAGGGTGAGATCGGAAACCCATACCCCATGTTGTTTTCTGACTCTCTCCGACATACGCGGTTCTTGTGTATACGAAGATTAATGGTATAGTTTCACCTTTGAACTATTACTTTTTTTTATTAGGATTCGGTGCCTTGAACAGTATTACTCCGATTTTCATCGAGTTTTACTATCCTCCCCTTACCATTGCATATCGGTATTCCTCTTAGGAAAACCGCATGGCGAGCAACAATCTAATTGTTCTCTCGTGAGTTGTATAAGTATAATACTTATGTATCCCTAGGATAACCTACAATTGGCACTTATCTAATTTGGGTTTTAGTTTGGTATCATCCAAACATATGCCTAGCATACCCAAATGTTTTAGGAATGTGAAACCCGGTTTCTTTCCCGTTCATATCTAATATGATATCTGTCAAACAGATTTTAATGGAACCTTATTCTAAATAAGTTCTGCACTGTTAATGCTTATCCGTTGAAGGAAATGGTAGCTCAGAGCGACTTATTATTAACCTTATCATGTCCAACAAAATTCGGTTACTCTGTTCGGACACACCGTCAAACTGACGTGTTCCGGGAGGAGTCCTCATTGAAAGAATACTATACTCTTTCAAGTATGTAAGAAACGTATTGCTTAGTATTTTCCATTACGGTCTTACCGTGACGATATAATACTATAGCCGATCTGTTTGTCTATTTCGTGTTGAAAACTCTAAAAGTTTCCGAATTGTGTTTCAAAAGAGACACAACCATAACGCGATGCCACATCCGTAAGGTCACGAAATATTCATATCCACATCTAGCCTAGCTAGACATGGGCCCACTTGCTTCTTTATGAACTAGGGCTTACAGATAGGTGGCATTTACACTTTTACCAAGTAAACAGTGTTTTAGGCACTTTGCCCAATAAACTAGATTCGTAGACTTTATTTTAATGGAATCAAATTAGTCCTGGTACCCACTCTTCAAAGTTGTGGATATACGAGTCTTGTTTGATTGTGTCCCAGACAACAATGCCACAATTAAGTTTCATCTGATCAAATCAGTTTGAGCTATTTGTTTGTCATGTTATATATTTGAGATTTTTTTATATTCAAAATATAAATGCTGTTATTCACATCTAATGTGTTTAATCTCAATATCATCTTTATATAATAAAACACTTTAGTGTTCTAGAATATAAAGGTTCACCCGCAACGGGTTAAACACTGATATAGAGATAATATCTAGTCAAACTAGTTACATTATAATAGTTTCCAAATTTAGGTACAAACCCGAAGGTAGATCCTAAATATAGGTATCTACGGTTGAAACAACGGCTTCCGTCCCGTTTTCAATTCGCAGATTAATCTCAATTGAAGTCAATATCATGTTCTAAACAGATTTTGAACATCAATATATATTTATGTACCACACTAAGTATTTAAAATTGAATTTTAATACTAGTAGTGAACATAATGTTGACAAACATATTTGAAGTCAGAGCCTTGCCCAGTCTTCAATTCCTTCATGTCTGCTTTGTCCAAACGGCAGTCACGCTTCCGCGATCCCGTTTGCCACAATTAAGGCAGACATTTTGGGATATGTCCTTGATCTTCCTAGAAGATTATAATGATTTTTCCTTTGCCCTTTTTCACATTCCAGTAGCCTTTGGCCAAGCCTCGGGTTTCTAAAATATCGAAGTAAGGTGCGCCTTGCGCTACTTGCCTAATTGCAAACTTTGACTTTGTCTCCTTGAGAATAGTCATTAACTCTCCAAGAGTTATTTATTGCAATTTAGTACTTCTAAAATCTAAGTATAGATTCTTTGAAAATCCTTCAATTTCATTATCATACTTTAAGGATCTAATCCTTTGTTCTGATTCAGAAATTAAGGAGTCTACTGCGGTAAGTATAATGGATTAAGCACTTAAGTTATCATCGCATAAATCTTCCAAAGATTATGCTCGACTATTTGCTTAACTTCTGGCTTAGGCATAATATGTTATTTTATAAAATAAAGTAACTTATTATTTTCCAGGACCATCCTGAAATTATATTCCCAATTTGAAAATTAAACCATTTAAATACATTTTCCCTAGGATTATGTTTTAAATGTCAATCTTTCAATTTTATCTTGATTTTAATAGTCCAACTATTTAATCAACGATTTTGGTACTATTTATTATAATGATTACAATAGTCCAACTATTTAATCAACTATAATTTAATAGATTAAAATCAATTATATTGATTACTATAATCCAATTATAAAATCAACTATAAATGAATAACTTGAATATAGTCCAACTATTAATTAAAACAACAATTTAAATATTAGTCCAACTAACATTTAATTTATTTGACGAATGATATTGTTTGAGCGCGTATGTCAAGTAATTAAACGAATATTGCAAATTCAATTCTTGCCTCCCACTATTTTTCGGTGAGCCTCTAACCCTATGTCGAGTACTTGGGAAACCGTGTTTCCTAGTGGGCTAGGATCCCGTTAAATATCACACAATCTTGACTTTGGCCAACAAATTGTATGATAATTAACTAGGTAGATCTAAGATCGATTGGATCCAATCCAATTCCTAGATCCGGTAGGGGGACGTCCAAGTCCGAAACATATATCTTATATATGCCAATACATCCAATGTATTACCTAACCTTTTTCCTATGAATCAACTAAGCCTTGGCTTTGGCACAACAAACTTAGTGATCCCAGTTAAGCGTGACCCATTGACCATGGAAAGCTTCGTAATCAATGTCGATGGACAAGAAGTGGTCTTGACTTTGGCCAACAAACCACAACTTGGACAAGACACCAATATGGAACAAAGATCTAGTGATTCAAACACATCCTCGACGGACAAAGGCCTTGACTTTGGCCAACAAGCCAATGCCAGTCTCGGATGTTGAGTGAGAATCACTCAATGGAAGGAAAGCGCTTAATATTTTGCGAGGGTTTCTCGCGTGCAAATTCGCAACCACTTTATTATCTTTGTTAAGGTCTCATCATCATACACCCTTAAACATGCATTCTAAACACATAATAAAGCGCATATGAAAAATAATAATGATATGCGGATGGATACTTTACACATTGATCCTAGATCAAATCTCTCCCTTTCTCTCTCCCGCTAGCACAAGTATTACTTCTACCCGTTACACTACACTTCTAAAGAAACCTCATTTACATTGAGGGGAATAGGTGAGAAGAGAATACAAAGAATAATGAGGTGATAAGGCTGGACACGCAGGTCCAATTTAATAAATCAAAATTATTACAACAATTTCTAAAATTGTCCCACCCATCTAATATCCATCCGATATACATTATTCATGCATCGCAACCATGTATTCACACAAGCATGTTATCAATCAATCTAATCAAATTAATTAATCTGATAATTAGTGATCATCCAATGTTCAAACAACGATTTGATTTTGTTCGAGTCAAACTCGTTTTGCGAATAAGTACTCAAAGTACGAATTCTCGAATTAAATTAAACTACATCATTAAATCTAATTAATATGCATTCAATTCTAATTCGCTATTTAATTCCAAATTAAATACTACACTTTATTAACGAACTTTTACGACTTAAATTCCAAATTTAATCGTTACGGGTCTCAAAGCCCGATTAATATCCAATATTAATTTAATTAAAGTCCAATGGGCTTTTAATTAATTTCTTAAGACGTGGACTTTTGGTCAACTCGGGTCAAACCGAATAACCAAAATCCAATCCGGGAGTTCCCCATAAGCCTAGAAATCAATTTAGGCCCATTAGGCCCAATTAAACTTTAAAGGTCCATTAAGTCGCATTTGGGATTTATGGATGCGGTTTTGGGCCCAATTGGATCCAACCAATTTTGCCTAAACCCCACTTTGTACAACAAAGCCCAACAAGCCCGTTTACAACATTAAAGCCCAAATCCAATTTTAAGGCCCAATTAATTAAATACAAAAAATCCAATCTCACATTTAATTAACCTAAAGTGTATATCATGATTAATTACCCAAATTAACATTTCTAAAACATCAATATACACATTAATCATGCTCATTTTCATCATCACATGTCCAACACATTTTGATTAAAATCAAACCCAATATACATGCTACATATGTCTCGGCCAAGGGAGGGGATTTGTGTCCGATTCGAATTCAATCCAATTAATTCCACAATCGACAATAATCAACATTCCCGAATGATTTCCAATTCATCCAATGAACAAAAATCACCAAGACAAAATAAGGCTTAACTTTTGGCCACCATAAAACATTTGGGGAAAAATGTTCCAAACTTTATTTCTTCAAATTGATCCAATCAATCATCATATAAAACACATTCAAGCATACTTAATCATCCAATTTCATAATTCATGCTCAAAATCAATTTTACCCAAATTTTAAGCCCTAAACATTTCATACTCAAACCTTACTCTAGATGCCATTGTTGGTTTCTATTAAGGTCCCAAGATCAATAATAAGCATGAAATATGTGCGAATACAAATCAACGAAGTTGCGGAATACTCACATCGATCGGTTGAGCGATGTGGCAACGAACGAAACTCCAAATTCTGCTCACTGCAGCTCACGGCAGTGGACTGCTCCAAGCTCACTGGTTTCGGCTTCAAACTTCAAAAATCCAAGCTCCAAGCTTCATCGAACGATTCAGACTTCCATAGACACATAGTCATACTACCAATGGAATTCTGAGGGGGTCTATCCAGAGCGAAGCTATTTCCCGTACCATCGGTAAAACACAACCTCCTATTAAACTTGCATGAGTATCCTATACCCAAATATATGAGAACTATGTCGTTGTGCCCTCACAACGCGCACAAGTGTAATACTAGTTGTAGGCATTGCATTTTCGCATGTGAAACCCGATGATGAGTCTCAGTTGGAGGCACTACCTTTTTAGCTAAGGATATTGCGGGAAACAGAGGTCGGAAGGGGGAATTCAGAATAAGTACGTCATCAAGTTCATTTCACAAGTTCATTGTCTTCGTTAGTGCTGCATTCGTTACTTCGTTCGAACGTCAGGCAGATTGCGGACGTTCGTGTAGCGTTTGAATGGGCGTTCGAACGGAGTCGGTATTTCTGGTTTTGCTGCTAGCCTCGCACCCCAGCCCAATTAGCCCCCCAAAGCCCATAAAACACATCCCAATTTAATTAAATTAAACATTAAATATTAAATAAAATATTTAAACCATTTACCAATTAAATAAAACACAAAATATAATCATACCTAATGAAGATAAATCAAATATATTAACTTCCTAACTAAACAAATCACATACTAAATTAAAAAGATGTCATGCCTAATTAAAATCAATCATAACAAATTAAAGATATTGACTTCCTATTCTAGCCAAGATTTGTCCCCCCTCAATCTAATCCTTTCCTTATCCAACACCAAATCAAATCCTCCATTTAATGCACCAAATCCCTTCCTTGTGAGACAAGGTGAAGCCCTAACCCTTCTCTATATAAACCACACCTCTCCAAGGCATTAGGACTCCTAGTTGACGCCCATCACAAAAAATAAAAGAAGAGAAGAATTTCCAACCCCCTCTCCAAGCTCTCCATTCACACCAATCACACAAGAATAAGTAAAAAAATATTATTTTCATCTCCTTCATTCCATAGCCGAACACATCACCCTCCTTAACCCCTCCATAACCGAAAATAACAAGCATTTATATCTTCCTAAAGCCACCGAAACCAACCATATACAGCAGCCCTCCATCACCGAAAATTATAACCAAAAACCGACTGCAGTGAACATAAAAACTGCACTGTTTTACACGCCCAAATAGCAGTAATTTAACCCCTAAAACAGCAGTAAAACACACTTAAAACATTCCCTAAAAACCTTAAAGTAATAACATAAAAACTGCATCCATAATTCTTAAAATAAATTACACAAGACTACACTAAAAACTCACACAAAGACTTGGAACAGTCCGTTAAAACGTCAAACAGGTGACCTGAACAGTGAGCAGCAAAACAGAGGCTGAACAGTAGCAGAACGGAGTTCAAGCCGCAAGCAAAATAGCACGGCGGTGAGCTAGGACGCTAAACCAGTGAACCGGAGAAGTTGAGGAGCTGTACCCTTCTGACGTCCGTGAAAGGCAAGCCTGAAAGTTGGCAAAAAGGTTAGACCTGAGGGTATCTTTCACACTCGTTTTTTTGTATTATTTATTAAATATTACTTTCATGATTGTCATGTTGAAATGCATGTTGTGGCCCTTGAGTAGATACATATGCATGAATTATGAGATGTTGTATGTTGTGGCTGTGGAACAAAATGAGAGACGTGTCAACTCTCGCGGTATATCGGATGGAAACCCGGACATAAATTTCATAGCCGATTCCGAATGGACGGTAATATGATCTGTACTCGGGACACAACTCCACGTACCGCTTGAGTAAACGACACCCTCTTTTTTTTTTGTTGCTTTGGTTTATTTATTCGTCACTTGAATTCTGCATGTTGCTTATTTATGCATGGTTCAATCAAGCGCATGGGCTTAGTAAGTGGAATGACAGATCCCCTATGGGGAGGGGTTAAAGCCCTTTACCACGATGCTTTGCCGCGCCGGTTGATGTGTGTTCGGTTGAATGCAAGACACGTTCAATCGGATATATTAAGTTTGATATGATTGTCTTTATTTTTGTATGTATGATGCGATCGAGCGCATGGGCTTAGTGAGTTAGTCCAAAGGTCCTCTATTTGAGAGACGAAGAGCCTAAAAGGCCACCTTTGTGACACTACTTCGCCGCGCTGGACGAAGTGTGTTTGGGTTGAATGTACGTTCAATTGGGCATACGAAGTCCTACACTTTTATTGTCTTTATTTCATGTGTTGTGATGTGACACGCATGGGCTTAGTATGTTGGTCTAAAGGTCCTCTCTTTGAGAGACCAAGAGCCCCAAAAGGCCACCTTTACGGCAGTACTTCGCCGCGCCCCTTTCTTTTGTTGTTTATGTATTGCGTCCCATTTCATGCATCAGGTCTGTTCCCGTTCGAACGCGTTTACGAACGTAACTCGAACGCGCATGCATTTTGCCTTATCATGCATCAGGTCTCATTTCTGTTTGAATGCGTTCATAAACGCCATACGAACGTGAGTATTCTGTTTCATTTCCATTTGAACGCGTTCACGAACGCCATACGAACGTGATCATTCTGTTTCATTTCCGTTCGAACGCGTTAACAAACGCCATACGAACGTGAGCATTCTGTTTCATTTCCGTTCGAACGCGTTATCAAACGCCATACGAACGCGAACCTTCTGTTTACCGTTCGAACGCGTTTACGAACGCTACACGAACGCGAACACACTGAACTGAGACATATTCATCACATGCCTTGTATAATTATTTCTTAGGTGATTTTTTTTATGGAACCACACATAGTCATTCTTATCTTTGTGCACATAATAATGAAAAGCATGTTTATTCCATTAGTTGCGTCATTTGCCTTAGTCTTGATTTAACGCATTACGATTCATATACCTATGTCATGATGACTTTGGAGTATTATTTCTTGTGATATATCGGATGGAAACCCAGACATAAATTCCGTAGCCGATTCCGAATGGACGGTAATGCGGTCTGTACTTGGGATACAATTCCACGTATCACTTGGAAAAGTGCTCACATGTATGCTTGTGCGGTTATTATGTATGCTTGTGTGTTTTTCATGAATATGATATGCTGAATGAAGTTGTATGTTCGTTGTTACTTTGAGGTATTTTCAAGCATGTGTTCTTAGATGTGAGATATATGTGAAATGTATGTATAAGTTTTATTTTGTACCTGTGAATTTAGAAGCATGATACTCTTGGAAATAAGTGCTACTTAAGCCTGATTAAATTATTACATAAATCCTGTCATTACAAGTGGCATAAGTAAGGGACCATTCCGAACCCAAACGGTTTGAGGTCTTCCCTTGCGAGGGGTGAGTGCGGCCTTAAATCTCATTTTCCCGGTTCACACGGGGGGTGGCGACCTTCCTTTCTTCCCGGTACCGGTTATCTCCATATTCTCCGGTTTAGTCCCCCGTGGCTACTCCGTACTCCCGCGGGCCGCGAGCCCGGAACAGCATGCGTCGCCCAGTTCCTGTGTTCCCACACTAGTCTTTTACGCATTTATCGATATCCAATCTCGACAATGCTCTGACTAGGGATATTTAATGATTTATTCTTCATGGAGTGATACTGTCTCATGTCATTCTACGTCCAGGAACAAATCATAGGGACCTCCTTTCATTTATACATCTAGGTGATCTAATCACAAATGATAAGAGTGCAATCTCATTTGTCACATAGTTTATTTGTACAACAACACCATGATCTGTACAAATAGTGACGCTATGGGTCATAATTGTCCAACACATACACCCTTAAACATGCATTCTAAATACATAATAAGGCGCATAAAAATAAATAATAATATGCGGATGGATATTAACACATTGTTCCTAGAACAAATCTCTCAATTTCCTCTCTCCCGGTAGCACAAGTATTACTTCTACGATTACATAACACTTCTAAAGAAACCTCATTTACATTGAGGGGAATAGGTGAGAGAGAGAAATACACAAAGTCAAAGATAATAGGCTGGACACGCAGGTCCAATTAAAATTCTAAATTTATTACAACAATTTCCAAAATTGCCCTCACCTATCTAATATCCATCTGATATTCATTATTCATACATCGCATCCATGTATTCACACAAAGCATGTTATCAATCAATCTAATCCAATTAATTAATCTGAATATTAATGACCATCCAATGTTCAAACAACGATTTGATTTTGCGCGAGTCAAACTCGTTTTGCGAATAAGTACTCAAAGTACGAATTCTTGAATTATACTAAACTTCAACATCAAATACAATTTAATTTTCATTTAATACTAATTCATTTATTTAATTCCAAATTAAATAATACACTTTTAATGTGCCTTTACGACTTAGATTCCAAATCTAATCGTTACGGGTCTCAAACCCCTATTAACATCCAATGTCAATTTAATTAAAGTCCAATGGGCTTTTAATTAATTTCTAAGGCATGGACTTTTGGTCAACATAGGTCAAACCCAAATACCAAAGCCCATTTAAGGAATCACCCTTATTTGCCAAGAAACCAATTTAGGCCCATTAGGCGCAATTAAAATTAAAGGCCCATTAAGTCATAATTGGACTTTATGGAAATGGTTTTGGGCCCAATTGGATCCAACCAATTAGCCTAAACCAAACTTGGTACAACCAAGCCCATTAAGCTCAATTACAACTTTTAAAGCCCAATTTCCAAAATAGGCCCAATTAATTAAATTACCAAATTCCAAATTTCATAACTTAATTAACCTAAAGTGTATGCCATAATTAATTAAACAAATTAAAATTTCCAAAATACTAATTACACAATTAATTATGTTCATTATCATCAAAACATGTCCCACACATTTGAATCAAAAAATCAATCATTTTCCATGCATAGTGGTCACGGCATTTAGGGTATTTTGTACAATTCAAAATTCAATCCAATTAAATCTTAAATCAACATTACCCAATTGTTTCAAGTCATCCAATGATCAAAGAAACAAAAAATACCATGACTATAGGGTAACAATTGCATTCGGCCAAGCCTACAAATTAGGGAAAAATTGATCCAATCAATATTCCAATAATCAATTTCATCAAAAAAATGCTCAAACATAATTTACCCAATTTTACCCTAATCAAGTTTCATGCTCAAAATGGCTCAAGATACCATTGTTGGGTTTCTATTAAGTCCCAATGATCAATTTGAAGCAATGAAACACATGTAAATACTCAACGAAGAATGGCATAATCATACTTACATTGATTGGTTGTGATGCGACAAACACAAGCCCTTGTACTCCTCCTAGAAGCTCTCGGCAGTGAGCTTTTTGTGCTCCTCCAAATTCGGCCAACCTCCATGAATGGATTTCCAAGCTCCAAGCTATGCAAATGGTGATTCCAAGCTCATGAAAAAGATTCCCTATCACCTTCGTATGTCCTCTTTTGAGTGCTAGCTCTTGGTGATTTTTGCCACAAAAATCACCATCTTCATCCTTGTACATTCGGCCATGGAAGAAGGAAATGGCTTCAAAGCCGAGAGAGGGAGAGGAGGGAAATGGTTCCAAACCGTGAGTTGTGTCGAAAGAGAGAGAAAAATATGTTAAGTTTTGTGTATCTAATACTCCAAAATTAAAATCCAAAAAATTGTAAAAGCCTTTCCAAAAGTCAAATACAATTTTGGAGCCAAAAAACAATTAATGTTTTCCAACTACCACTATCAATCACAAGTGACATGTTGTCACATCACTCAAAGTGACTAGACATCAAATCAATCGATTGACTAGTGATTTGACGCTAGATGTGACTTGTGGGCCGCACTTAAATTCGCAATGCGAGTGTGCCCGCAAACACTCCTGGGCTCGGGTTCGCTAATTCCGAATTAACGAATTTTCCGTTGCGACGAAATTAAATAACTTTGCCTAGCAAAATTACTATTTACGTCACTTGCGAATTAATTCTAAATTAACTCGTTCGCCGAATTAAAATCTAATTCAATTCCGCGTCGAAATCCAATTTCGTATAATATATCGAATATATTATTTTATCGATTAATTCCAAATTAATCGTTCTCTTCTTTAATTAATATTTTATCCCAGATAAAAATATCACCGTAATTAATCCCAGATTAATTCTCTATCATTAATTAATCCCATTAATAAAGTGCGTGTCATAGGTCATTGCTGAATCTTCGGGAAACGACCCATGAGATCCCCGGATATGTTGGAAGTAAATCCGGTCGTCGGACTATCCGAACACGTACGTACCTAGTACTACATTTTTACCGATTTACAAGACATGGTTGGCTTCTAGCAAAGCATCATCCCTACCCAATTCTCCAGAAATATTATTACTGGAATATGTGATCTATATCAGGCGTAGTATACGTAGTATTGCGTATTTCGATCCAGCATCGGATGTCACGTGCAAGGCCTGAGGCTGGAAATGTGTCTGCCCCGTACGAAGCACATATCGGATCTCTTGGTAACTAGTCTCTCTAATCGGATAAACATGACCTAGTCTTAATATCCCGATAACTCATATAAGAGAACAAGTTCGTATCGTACGTGATCATCATCTCCACTATGACTGGAGTGATACTTCCATCTCGACATCACACCCAATACACTACGATTCTCAATATACCCAGAAGAGGCGTACTCAGAACCTGTTAAAGCCCTGGATGACCTAAACCAAAGCGTATTGATTGTCGCAAGTATTAGCGGTGCAAGTCTCAGGTTAAGACCAAATACACCTACCCTGATTCGGACTTCCATAGACACATAGTCATACTACCAATGGAATTCCGAGGGGTCTATCCAGAGAGAATCTGTTTCTGTACCATCGGTAAACACAACCTCCTATTACACTTGCATGAGTATCCTATACCCAAATATATGAGAACTATACAGTTATGCTCCCATAACACGCACAAGTGCAATACTAGTCTATTTCGCATTATCGATGTCCAGTCTCGATAATACTATGACTAGGGATATTTAATGATTAAACCTTCATGGATTGATACTGTCTCATATCTTATCAATCCGGAACTAATCATATGGACCTTCTATCATTTTTACATCTTGGTAATCTAATTATAAATGATAAAAGTGTTGATTTTCAATCAAGTCCCAAGGATCATAAATCATGCATAAATGAGTTGAATACATATCAAAGGAGGTGCGGAATAACTCACATTGATCGGTAGAGATGCAACGAAGATGAACCAAATTCGCACTTCATGTTTCTGCCTCCCTCAAGCTCGGCAATGGCAGTGAACTGCAGCTCCATTTTCGGCTTTGGGTGTCCTCCATTGATGCTCTAAGCTCCAAGCTTCAAGTTTTCCAAGCTCACGAAATCACTTCCCTATCACCTTTGTATTCTCCATGAGTGTGCTAGCACATAGATCTTGTAACAAGATCATTGCTTCCCAATTTCTTTCGGTCAAACCAGAAAAGAGAAGAGATGAAGAAATCGGTCAAGACCGAGAGGAGAAGATGAAGAAGTTTTGGCTCCAAAATGTTCAAAAACGGAAGAGAGAGAGAATGAATTAATGAAAAGAAAAAATTGTAATTGGTTTATATTTCCCAAAAATAATAAACCATTACCTTTTTCAATTTCAAAAACAAACATTAAATGCTTGTCATCACTACAAATCAACTCACATCAATCACTCAAATGTCACATCACTCAAAGTGACATGTGATTTGACGATTGATGTGACTTGCGATTTGACGCTTGATTTGACTTGCGTGCCGCACTCGAATTCGAAATGCGAATGCGCTCGCAATCAATCCCGGGCTCGGGTTCGCTAATTCCAAATTAACGAATTTTCCGTTGCGTCGTAATTGATTCTAAATTAATTCGTTCGCCCGAATTAAATCTAATTTCAATTCCGCCGCGTCGAAATCTAATTTCGTTATAATATATCGAATATATTAATTTATCGATTAATTCCAAATTAATCGTTCTCTCTCTTTAACGATATTTTATCCGAGATAAAATATCTCCGTAATTAATCCCAGATTAATTTTCTCTCTCATCGAATTAATCCCAGATTAATTAAAGTGCGAGTCATACGTCATCGGTGAATCTTCAGGAACCGACCCATGAGATCTCCGGATATGTTGGCAGTAAATACGGTCGTCGGACTATCCGAACACGTAAGTACCTCGTACTACGTTTATACCGATTTACAAGACAAGGTTGGCTTCTAGCAAAGCGCCATGCCTACCCAATTCTCCAGAAATATTCTTACAGGAATATATAGATCTGTATCAAGCGTAGTATACCGTAGTATTGTGCATATCGGCCCAGTATCGGATAGTCACGTGCTAGGGCTGGGGCTGGATAAGTGTCTGCCCCGTCCGAAGCACATGTCGGATGTCTGGTAACTAGTCTCTATAATCGGATATGCATGACCTAGTCAATATCCCGATGGTTGCGCAACACTTAAGAGCACTAATACCGTATCCTGCGTGACATCATCTCCACTATGACTGAAGTGATACTTCCGTCTTGACATCACACCCAATACACTACGACTCTCTGATAAACCCAGAAGTGGTGTACGCAGAACCGGTTAAAGCCCTGTACCACCAAGACCAAAGTCTATCGATTATCGTAAGTATTAGCGATGTAAGTCTCAGGTTAAGTTAAGACTACACACCTACCCTGATTTCGGCCTCCCATAGACACATAGTCATAATACCAATGGGATTCCGAAGGGTCTATCCAGAGCGAAGCTGTTTCCCGTACCATCGGTGAAACACAACCTCCTATCGCACTTGCATAAGTATCCAATACTTATATATATGAGAACTATGCCGTTGTGCCCTCACAACGCGCACAAGTGCAATACTAGCCTATTCCGCATTATCGATGTCCTATCTCGATAATACTCCGGCTAGGGATATTTAATGATTAATCCTTCGGGGACTGATACTGTCTCATATCATTCTCAATCCAGGAACTAATCATAGGGACCTCTCTTCATTTATATATCTATGGTGATCTAATCACAAATGATGAGAGTGCAATTTCCTTGTCACATAGTTAATTTGCTACAACAACACAATGATCTGTGAAATAGTGACGCTATGGGTCATTTTGTCCAACAATCTCCCACTTGGCACATAGCCAGTCACTCAAGTGTCCCACACCCGAACTATGTACGGTTCGCTCAAATTGCTGAGGAAAGGTTTTCGTCAGCGGATTTGTTTAATTATCGTCTGACGCGATTTACACGATCATCACATCGCCACGATGTATGATCCGAACGAATCAGATGATATAGAAGTATATATCTGGATCGTCGATGAGACCTTTAATTCCTTAGCCTGTGCTGACGCCTAGCTCAGCTGCTAAAAGAACTATATCTAATCTAATTAGATTTATTTTCGATCCAAATGGCTTCTATTGCTGCCTCAGCTGCAGCAATAATCCGCATTTGTTGTTTATTCGGCAACAGTTATCTTGCTCGGAAGATTTCCAGCTCACTGTCCCAGTGTTCAAACTTTATAGTACCGCAGTATTTACGGTTTGGAAACTTGCACAGTGATCCTAGTCACTTCAAGTTCTTCTACTCCATAATTTAAGACAGCATCTTTAGTTCTCTCAGATACTAACAGATGTTCTTAATCTTCAATCCAGTGACTATCACTTGGATTGACCCGATTGTGACTCCATATGCTCGAAGCGTATGAGACACCAATACAAGTACATTTTAAATGTACAATTTCCAGAGAGAGTGTTAACAACTCCAAATCTATCCCTGTAGATCTTTATTCCTTGAATAAAGGTTGTTACTCCCCAGAATTCTACGGAGAATTTCTATGAAAGAATATCTATGAAAGCCAAGCTTTCACCAATTGCTTTATGGGAATTTCATTGTCAGTGCCCTCCCACTAACCTCCTTATATACACAAGAATTATTTCGTTTTGAGTCAAATCATAAACCATTATGATTATTTCAAAACGTCAGTTCCAAGAACCTTATGCTTGTTTCAATCCAAACATGGATCGAATAACCCGCAAACCTTGTTTGTCGGTTATACAAAATCGTCAGGATGTTGTAAGCATCCTCCAAAAGGTTTCCTTTTCAGGAAAGCGATTTTGATCTGCAACTGACACATTTCATAAATGAAATATGCAGTTATCAACAAGCATCTTCAAAATGGATTTACCATGGCAACAGGTAAAAGGTTGAACCGTTATTAACACAATGTTGATAACGATACCTTTCCGTCAAAAGCCCAGCTTTGTACGTTGGTATGTTGCCTTCCATGTATGTCTTCCTTGAAGACGTTTAATGTACCAATAGGCACAATGCCTTGTGGTACAACAACTAGTATTCAATAGTTGTTATACATGGAATCCATTTCGGATTCATGGCACTTTGCCATAATAGGGAGTCGATACCTCGTATCACTTCCTCAAAACGTAGTCGGTGGATATACCTTCATAAGATTGACATCTTTATGAGGTTAGATCAGAAACCCATACCCTAGGTCGTTTTCTGACTCTATCCGATCTACTCAGTTCTTGTGTATTCGAAGATTAATGGTACAGATTCATCATTGATGAACTATTTGTGTTCCATTACGGACTTGTGCCTTGAACAGTATTACTCCGATTTTCATCGAGTATCACTATCCTCCCACTGACCACTGCATATCGGTATTCCTCTCAGGAAAAACCGCATGGTGAGCAACAATCACATTGTTCTCATGTGAGATTTATAAGTACTATACTTATGGTTTCCCTTAGGATAACCTATATTGGCACTTATCCAATTTGGGTTCTAGTTTGGTATCATCCAAACATATGCCTGGCATACCCAAATATCAGGAATGAGAAACCCCGGTTTCTTTCCCGTTCATATCTATATGACATCTGTCAAACAGATTATATGGAACCTTATTCTAAATAAGTTATTGCACTGTTAACTTATCCGTTGAAGGAAATGGTAGCTCAGAGCGACTCATGATTAGCCTTATCATGTCTAACATGATTCGGTTAATCCGTTCGGACACACCGTCACTTTGACGTGTTCCGGGAGGAGTCCTCATTTGAAAGAATACTATACTCTTTCAAGTATATAAGAAACTTATTGCTTAAGTATTTTCCATTACGGTCTTACCGTGACGGTATAATACTATAGCCGATCTGTTTGTCTATTTCGTGTCGAAACTCTAAAAGTTTCTGATTTGTGTTCTTCAAAAGAAACACATAACCATAACGTGATGCCACATCCGTTAAGGTCACGAAATATTCATGTTCACATCTAGCCTAGCTAGATATGGGCCCACTTACTTCACCATGAATAGGGCTAACAGATCGGTGGCCTTTACTATTACCAAGTAAATAGTATTTTAGGTACTTTACCTAATAAACTAGATTCGCAGACCTTATTTGAATAGTCAAATCAGTCCTAGTACCCACTCTTCAAAAGTGTGGATATACGAGTCTCGTTAAATTGTGTCCTAGACAACAATGCCACAAATAAGTCTCTATTGATCAAATCAATTTGAGCTATTTATTTGTCATTTTATATGTTTGAGATTTTATTTATATTCAAAATATAAATTCTGTTATTACATCTAATGTATTTATCTCAGTATCATCTTTATATAATAAAACACTTAGTGTTCTATAATATAAAGGTTTTATCCGCAACGGATTAAACACTGATAGAGATAATGTCTCTAGTCAAACTAGTTACATTATAACAGTCCCTAATTTAAGTATATACCCAAAGGGTAGTTCCTAAACTTAGGTATCTACGGTCGAAACAGCGACTTTCGTCCCGTTTCCGATTCGCAGAGAAATCTCGGCTTGAAGTCAGTATCCAGCTCATAGCGGATTCTGAACATCAATACATATATTTTATGTACCACACTAAGTATTTAAAATCCAATTTCAATACTAGTAGTGAACATAACTTTGACAAATATTTTTAAAGTTAGAGCCTTGCCCTTTCTTTAATTCCTTCGTGTCTGCCATATCCAAATGGTAGTCACTTTGGGATATGTCAATTATCCTTTTCAATATTTCAGAAACCTTAGGCCAAGCCTTGGGTTTTTAGAATATCGAAACGATGTGCACCTCGTGCTACATGCCCAATTGCAAACTTTGACTTTATCTCCTCTAGAATAGTCAATTAATTCTCCAAGAATTATAAATTGCAATTTTAATACTTCTTAAATCTAAAATTAGATTTATGACAAGTATATTAAATTAAGCATTAAAGTCATCATCACATAAATCTTCCAAAGATTTTATGCTCTACTTATTTTGCTTAATTTTGGGCTTAAGGTATAATAAGTTATTTTATCAAATAAAGTAACCTATTATTTATTCCCAATTTGAAAATTAAATCATTTAAAATATTTTAATCCCAGATTATATTTTAAATATCCAACTTTTCAATTTTATCTTGATTACAATAGTCCAAACTATTTAATCAACGATTAGTGGTACTATATATTATAATGATTATAATAGTCCAACTATATAATCAAATATAATCCAAATTAATTAACCTCAATTACATTGATTACTATAATCCAATTATAAAATCAACTGTAAACTGAAATTAATTAATTCAAATATATTGATTAATATAATCCAATTATATATAATCAAGTATAATACAGTCCAACTGTTTATTAAAACAACAATTTAAATATTAGTCCAACTAACATTTAATATTACGACGAAATAATTTGAATGAGCGCGTATGGCGAGTAATTGAACGAGTATTGCAAATTCAATTCTTGCCTCCCACTATTTTTCGGCGAGCCTCTAACCCTCTGTCGAGTACTCGGGAAACCGTGTTTCCTAGTGGGCTAGGATCCCGTTAAATATCACACAATCTTGACTTTGGCCAACAAATTGTATGATAATTAACTAGGTAGATCTCGAAGATCAATTGGATCTCATCCAACTCCTAGATCCAGTAGGTGGACATCCAAGTCCCAAACATATATCTTATATATGCCTATACATCGAATGTATACCCTAACCTTTTTCCTCTGAATCAACTAGGCCTTGGCTTTGGCACAACAAACCTAGTGATCCCAGTCAAGCGCGGACCCATTGACATGGAAGCTTCGTAATCAATGTCGTGGACAAGAAGTGGTCTTGACTTTGGCCAACAAACCACAACTTGGACAAGACACCAATATGGAACAAAGCCTCGTGATTCAAACACATCTTCGACGGACAAGGGCTTGACTTTGGCCAACAACCCATGCCAATCTAGGATCTTGAGCAAGAATCACTCAATGGAAAAAAGACGCATGATATTTGATGAGGGTTTTTCGCGTGCAAATTGGCTACCAATTTATTATCTTTGTTAAGGTCTCATCATCATACACCCTTAAACATGCATTCTAAACACATAATAAAGCGCATATGTAAAATAATAAT
Organism: Zanthoxylum bungeanum; assembly: GCA_019454045.1. NCBI lineage: Eukaryota > Viridiplantae > Streptophyta > Magnoliopsida > Sapindales > Rutaceae > Zanthoxylum > Zanthoxylum bungeanum. The sequence goes on from SKCR01030067.1 coordinate 22,371, forward strand.
GATATGCGGATGGATATTTACACATTGATCCTAGATCAAATCTCTCACTTTCTCTCTCCCGCTAGCACAAAATTTCTTCTACCCGTTACACTACACTTCTAAAGAAACCTCATTTACATTGAGGGGAATAGGTGAGAAGAGAATACAAAGAATAGGAGGTGATAAGGCTGGACACGCAGGTCCAATTATAAATCAAATTTATTACAATTTCCAAAATCGCCCCCCACCCGACTAATATCCATCCGATATACATTATTCAAACATCACAACCATGTATTCATACAAGCATGTTATCAATCAATCTAATCAAATTAATTAATCTGATAATTAGTGATCATCCAATGTTCAAACAACGATTTGATTTTGTTCGAGTCAAACTCGTATTGCGAACACGTACTCAAAGTACGATTTCTCAAATAAAATTAAATTACATAATTAAATCCAATTTAATACGTATTTAATTCTAATTCATTATTTAATTCCAAATTAAATATTACACTTTATAAAATAAACCTTTACGACTTAAATTCCAAATTTAATCGTTACGGGTCTCAAAGCCCGATTAATATCCAATATTAATTTAATTAAAGTCCAATGGGCTTTTAATTAATTTCTTGAGGCGTGGACTTTTGGTCAACTCGGGTCAAACCGAATAACCAAAATCCAATCCGGGAGTTACCCCATAAGCCCATAAATTAATTTAGGCCCATTAGGCCCAATTAAACGTTAAAGGTTCATTAGTCGCATTTGGGCCTTTTGGAAGCGATTTTGGGCCTAATTGGATCCAACCAATTTTGGCCTAAACCAACTTTGTACAACAAAGTCCAATAAACCCAATAACAATTTTAAAAGCCCAAATCCAATTTTAAGCCCAATAATTTAATTCCTAAAATTCCAAATTTTCCAATTAAATTACCTAAAGTGTATAGCATTATTAATTACCCAAATCAAAGTTTCCAAAACACTAAATTTGTCCAATTAATCATGCTTAACATCAATGAATCATGTCCAACATAATTTGATCAAAATCAAACCCAATTTCATGCTAAGTCTCGGCCAAAGGGGAAAATTATGCCCAAATCAAATTCAATCCAATTGAACCAAATTAAACATAAATTCAACATCCCCAAATGATTTCCAAGTCATCCAATGAACAAAAAATCAAAAATCCAAGACAATTAGGGCACTTGCCAAATTCGGCCAACAACATTAGCAATTTGGGGAAAATTGTTCCAAACACTTTTTCAACAAATTGATCCATCAATCCTCAATTAAACATACTTTAAGCATTCTAAATCATCCAATTTCAAAAAATGCTCAAAATCAAGTTTACCCAAATTAAAGTTTTGGCCAACAATAAGCAAATTGGGGAAAATCAATCCAATTAATTTTCTTCAAATTGATTACATATAACTCTAAGTTATTATATACAAACATTCTTAAACAAACAATTTGTCAAAATCATGCTTAAATCAAAAAGCCCCAAATTTTGCTCAAGAACCCTAAAAACGTTTTATGCACAATGGCTCAAGATACCATTGTTGAGTTTCAATCAAGTCCCAAGGATCATAAATCATGCATAAACGAGTTGAATACATATCAAAGGAGGTGCGGAATAACTCACATTGATCGGTAGAGATGCAACGAAGATGAACCAAATTCGCACTTCATGTTTCTGCTCCCTCCAAGCTCGGCAATGGCAGTGAACTGAGCTCCATTTTCGGCTCTGGGTGGTCCTCCATTGATGCTCCAAGCTCAAGCTCACAAGTGATTCCAAGCTCACGAAATCACTTCCCTATCACCTTTGTATTCCTCCATGAGTGTGCTAGCACATAGATCTTGTAACAAGATCATTGCTTCTCCAATTTCTTTCGGTCAAACCAGAGAAAGAGATGAAGAAATCGGTCCAAGACCGAAGGAGAGAGAGAGAGAGAAGAAGTTTTGGCTCCAAAATGAGCAAAACGTGAAGGAGAGAGAGAGTGAATTAATGAAAAAAAAAATTGTAATGGCTTTATATTTCCCAAAAATAATAAACCATTTACCTTTTTCCAATTTCAAAAAACAAACATTAAATGCTTGTCAATCATACAAATCACTCACATCAATCACTCAAATGTCACATCACTCAAAGTGACATGTGATTTGACGATTGATGTGACTTGCGATTTGACGCTTGATTTGACTTGCGTGCCGCACTCGAATTCGAAATGCGAATGCGCTCGCAATCAATCCGGGCTCGGTTCGCTAATTCCAAATTAACGAATTTTCCGTTGCGTCGTAATTAAATGATTACGCCTAGCGAATTCACTATTCACGTCGCTAACGAATTAATTCTAAATTAATTCGTTCGCCCGAATTAAAATCTAATTTCAATTCCGCGTCGAAATCTAATTTCGTTATAATATATCGAATATATTAATTTATCGATTAATTCCAAATTAATCGTTCTCTCTCTTTAACGATATTTTATCCGAGATAAAATATCTCCGTAATTAATCCCAGATTAATTTTCTCTCTCATCGAATTAATCCCAGATTAATTAAAGTGCGAGTCATACGTCATCGGTGAATCTTCAGGAACCGACCCATGAGATCTCCGGATATGTTGGCAGTAAATACGGTCGTCGGACTATCCGAACACGTAAGTACCTCGTACTACGTTTATACCGATTTACAAGACAAGGTTGGCTTCTAGCAAAGCGCCATGCCTACCCAATTCTCCAGAAATATTCTTACAGGAATATATATAGATCTGTATCAAGCGTAGTATACCGTAGTATTGTGCATATCGGCCCAGTATCGGATAGTCACGTGCTAGGGCTGGGGCTGGATAAGTGTCTGCCCCGTCCGAAGCACATGTCGGATGTCTGGTAACTAGTCTCTATAATCGGATATGCATGACCTAGTCATAATATCCCGATGGTTGCGCAACACTTAAGAGCACTAATACCGTATCCTGCGTGACATCATCTCCACTATGACTGAAGTGATACTTCCGTCTTGACATCACACCCAATACACTACGACTCTCTGATAAACCCAGAAGTGGTGTACGCAGAACCGGTTAAAGCCCTGTACCACCAAGACCAAAGTCTATCGATTATCGTAAGTATTAGCGATGTAAGTCTCAGGTTAAGACTATACACACCTACCTTGATTTCGGCCTCCCATAGACACATAGTCATAATACCAATGGGATTCCGAAGGGTCTATCCAGAGCGAAGCTGTTTCCCGTACCATCGGTGAAACACAACCTCCTATCGCACTTGCATAAGTATCCAATACTTATATATATGAGAACTATGCCGTTGTGCCCTCACAACGCGCACAAGTGCAATACTAGCCTATTCCGCATTATCGATGTCCTATCTCGATAATACTCCGGCTAGGGATATTTAATGATTAATCCTTCGTGGACTGATACTGTCTCATATCATTCTCAATCCAGGAACTAATCATAGGGACCTCTCTTCATTTATATATCTATGGTGATCTAATCACAAATGATGAGAGTGCAATTTCCTTGTCACATAGTTAATTTGCTACAACAACACAATGATCTGTGCAAATAGTGACGCTATGGGTCATTTTGTCCAACAAAAAGAGCAAGCTGTGAAGGCACCTAGATAGCCATTCTACTCGTAGCTGTTGTGATGGTCTAATTTGGAGGACTCGTTGTTTATTCCTGACACCAAGCGAAAGAGCCTAAGAGGCTTGGGTATTTAAGTGAGCCTCGCTCCACCTTCCCTCTGGGGATCTCACGGGAAATCATTTGACAGTCCGTCACACACCATAGCTCATGGCACGTACCTTAGTGTATAAAAAGGGTGCGCTCACTTGGTTGCCGAACCCTTGAGTGGGGGAAACCTAGTTGTGGGCCATCCTTCGCGTGAGTGAGAGCCTTTGTCTATACTCTTACTAACCCACCCATAGACCGGGTTGGCTAAAGTAACAATTATTTCCTTGAATAGTGCTTATGGACCCTCCTCTTGGATGCAGTTGGACTATGTCAGAAATACGGGCTTGCTGGGCCATTTTAAACTGGGGCAAGTTCGCACCTTATGACTATTAGCCAAAGCTTCTGAAATGTTGATAGGCCATTATGTAGAAATTATTATGTCGTGTTTGCATCATCTTTCTTCTATGCTTGTGTTTGGGAACATCGTCGTTTGAATCCATTTGGACCATTTGTCATGGGATATGGGCTTGTTGGGACATTTTAAACTGGACAAGAACGTATTTCATGATTATTGGGCCAAAGGCTTCTAAGTGATTGATGGGCCACTTTGTGATTGTGTTTGGAACGTTACCATTTGGATTTAGTCGGGCACTTTGTCATGAGATGTGAACTCATTGGGCCATTTAAACTGGGATGGGTTCACTCCTATGACAATTAGCCTAAAAGATTCTAAAATGATAACGGGCCTATTTGTTTGAGAGTTTTAACTGATTGAGTATGTTATATATGTTACATGCATCTCATGCACCTCATACATACATATATCATGTTAACACCATCTATGTCTCAAAAGACATCATAGATACCGTTTGGGTTAGAGAAGGGACAAGACTCACTAAAAAAACAAGTATGAGTGAATCCGATAATGAGGTGTCCCGTATGGATCAGTTAGAGAACGGTCTCACAAGATCACTGAACAGTTGCAAGCTTTGACTACTGCTATGGCTGGCATAGCTGGGTCTCGCGCCGGGTTAATTTTGGGGATGTGAGGCAAGAGGAATCTCCTAACAGATTGGGGGATGATACCCCCACTTTTGATGATGATATGGCAGAGTATGCAGCAGGCAGAGTATCTGGGTCTCAGGCAGAGTTACAAAAACTTCGGGATCAGGTTGAGTCGGTTACCCGCAAGATGAGGGGTAAGAATGAGGATTTGCTGGATTATGACACACTGACTTTCGAGGAACAGTTGCCGGCACAGTTCAAGATGCCTGATATGGCTAAGTTTAACAGGAATGGGGATCCATGGGTGCATCTCCGACAGTTTGTATCAGTCATGAGTTCAGTTGGCCTGTCTCAGCGCCAAGTGTAGAAAATGTTTGGAATGTCGCTCGAGGGAGCTCCCGTGGTATTGTACCACAGTTTAGAGAAGAAATTGAAGGAAGATTGGAGGGAGTTGGCTGATGCTTTCCTGAAGCAGTATGTCACTGACCTAGAGATCGATCTGTCACTCCGCGATCTGGAGAATGTTAAACAGAAAGCGGAAGAGAGTTTTAAGGAGTATATGGACCGGTGGAGGGGTCAGTTATTAAAGATGCAGACTAGGCCCTCGGAGAAGGATCAGATTAAGATGATTATCAAGGGCACCAAGCCCTCCATTTATAGCAAGTTGAGGAGGATGACCTCCATGATTGCAGACTTTCGGCAGTTGAGGGAAACTGTCATGGATATTGAGGAAGAAGAGGCCGAGAATAGAAAATTCTATGGTCTGAACAGGAGGCCCATTGGGGGAACATCGGGAGCAAAGCCCGTTTCTGTTGAGATTGCCGCTATCCGGAACCGAATAATTTTCCAACTTGGGAAGGCCTCTATCTAAGGTGCTAGAGAAACTGAAGAGGCAAGGGCTTTTAAAAACCCTTGGAAGCCAAACCATTACCCAATCCCCTACCATCACATTATAACTTAACCTTTACTGTCACTTTCACCAACAAAGGGCCATGACACTGACAATTGCGCCCGACTCCGCCATGAAATCCAAGACCTGATAGACTCCAAGAAAATACCTGACCCAGAAACAGAATAGCCTGACACACACAGAAACCCCTTACCCAATTACTGCGCCGTACCACCACCAGCCTATATGATCAATTCTGGCCTCCCAGAAGACCTTGTCCTAAAATCCTTCCACCCTCAAGCCTTTTGCCTTGGAATCTGGGATAGTGCTAGTGAAGATGAGTTTGAGCAGGGGAAAAACTTTTGGCTTGATTTCTCTAGCAGTGATGAGGAAGAAGTAAGAGGTATGACGCACAGCGGTCGTTTTTACAATGATATGGCAGAAAAGGGTAAGGAAGTTTTGACAGATGGTAGAGGAGTGGTTGAGACTGAAGAAAATACTGAGGGCGATATAGTGCCGAGGCAATTGAGGAAGACTAGAGCACAAGTGAGTATCTGGGAACTGTTATGTGCTTCTCGAGAGCATAGGCAGGCCATGGTTGAGGCCTTGAGCAAAATTGTTGTACCGGAAGACGCCAACCCTGCAATGTTTGTTGGGTCAGTTCAGAAAGAAGCTTTGCAGATATCTTTTTCTGAGGATGAACTCCCACCGGAAGGGAGAAATCATAATAGGCCTCTATTTATCAGGGCCGAAGTGAGGGGCAAGAAAACTTCATGTGTAATGGTGGATGACGGTTTGTCCATCAATGTGTGCCCGTTGAAAATTCTGGCAAGATTGGGTATGAAAGCAACAGACTTGGACCCCTCCTGTATGACTATTAAGGCTTATGATGACAGTAAAAGGGGAGTTGAAGGTACTTTTGTGGCTATGGTCAAGGTAGGGTCAATTGAAGATGAGGTTGAGTTCACAATGCTGGACATCCCAGCCATTTTTGCCTTATTGTTGGGAAGGCCTTGGTTTCACAAACTTGGGGGCGTGCCTTCCACTTTGCATCAGATGATCAAGTTCCCGTATGGGGGAGAAGTTGTTACTATCCGGGCTGAGGTAGATAATGATGTGGCTGCCTTGGAGATACAACCTTTCACAAGGTTTCAGGTGTCAGCTACTTTTGAGGAATGGGTGGATCCTAGGGTGGCTAGGATCATGAGAAAAATGAAGTTTGAACCGGGTGAAGGTTCAAAGTTGCCAGATTTCAGAGGACAGACCACTCGGAAAGGTTTGGGGTATAAGTCTGATGAAGAAAAGCCAAAGGTCAAGAAAAAGGGCCTGAAACTGATGGAATGTTTTGTGAAAGCTTCAGGATACCAAGGGGAGCCTGAACCTGTGGAAGTTAATAGGATTGTGGTACCTGGATTTGAGATCTTCCAGGATTTGTTGGGTGAGAAACCGCTGATTAAAGAAGCTGTGGAAGTAGAGAATTGGGAAGAAGAGTTGATGAAGTTGGAGAGCCTAACTCTGGGAGAGGATGAAAAGCCTGAGGAAGACCTGATTGCAGAGGAAGAAGTGTCTATAGATGATGAAGACATTTACCTTCCTGATTGTTTGAATGTACTTCCGCATTATCCAATAATAAAGACATTCCTTTTGCTTACTTGCTTGAGTCATTTCCATTTACTCTACACGAATCAAGCATATTTGATATCAGTTCGGCCAGAACTACTGCATTTAACTTGGGTACGCTTGAGAACCCCAAGGAAATTCTGATTGCAAGTGAAGTTACCTCTGAAGAGAGGGAGAAACTAGAAGAAGTGTTGGTCAGATATGCCAAAGTGTTTGCTTGGTCCTATGAGGACATGCCTGGGGTAGACAGAAACATTGCCCAGCACACAATACCCACTTATCCGAACATGAGGCCAGTAAAACAGAAACTCCGACGGATGAGACTAGAATGGGCTGAGAAAGTCAGAGAGGAAGTTAAGAAACAGATAGATGTGGGGTTCCTGGAAGTAGTAAATATCCAGAGTGGTTGGCTAATATAGTGCCGGTACCAAAGAAAGATGGGAAGGTCAGAATGTGTGTAGACTACAGAGATCTCAACAAAGCTTGTCCGAAAGATTATTTTCCTTTGCCGCATATAGATGTTCTGGTTGATAGCGCGACTTTATCTGCGCTATGTATTCATTTGCATATGGGTTTTCAGGTTACAATCAGGTTCTCATGGCTGAGGAAGATAAACACAAGACTGCATTTGTTACCGAGTGGGGTACTTATTGTTACAAGGTTATGCCATTTGGACTTAAGAACGCGGGGAGCTACTTATCAGCGGATGGCCACTACACTTTTCCATGACTTGATGCACAAAGAGATTGAGGTGTATGTGGATGACATGATGGTAAAATCAGAGACGAGAGTTGGGCATATTAAAGCACTGGAAAAGTTCATTCAGAGAGTTGATAGATATAACCTGCGGCTTAATCCAAGAAATGTGTGTTTTGGGGTGACATCAGGAAAATTGCTTGGTCATACAGTAGGAATGGGCGGAATAGAGGTAGACTCCGAGAAGATCAAGGCAATCACAGAAATGCCTGCACCAAAGACAGAAAAAGAAGTCAGAGCATTCTTGGGAAAGATTCAGTACATCAGTTGGTTCATTGCCAAGTTGACATCAGTATGTGAGCCTATCTTCAAACTGTGAGAAAAGATCAGCCAGTGAGATGGAATGAACAGTGTCAGACAGCCTTCGACAAGATCAGAGAGTACTTGGTAAAGCCTCCTGTATTGAAACCTCCGAGACCGGGCAGACCTTTGGTATTGTATTTGGCTATAGAATCAGAAGCACTAGGGGCAATGATGGTACAGGCAGATGAGCCAGGGTAGTAGAGTAGTAGAACATGCAGTTTACTATCTGAGTAAGAAGTTGAGAAGATCTGTCTTGCAGTGGTATGGGCTTCCAGAAAATTGCGGCATTATTTCCAGTCATACAAGATCCAGATAGTGGCCAAGGAAAATCCTCTGAAATATCTTCATTCGGTGCCTTTGTTAGTGGGAAATTTGGGCAGATGGTTGGTATTGCTGACAGAGTTTGACATTGAATATCTCACCTCCAAAGTGATCAAAGGGCGAGCAGTAGCAGAGTTCTGGCAATGCAACCTGTTGAGGGGGATCAGTATAAGTTTGAATTTCCAGATGAAAAGATCCAAGCAATAACAGTTCAGAGATGGAATATGTATTTCGACGGAGCAGTGAATTACAAGGGAGCCGGAATTGGGATCGTGATAGTGACCCCCGAGGGAGAGACTTTGCCTTTGGCCAAGGGGTTGACATTCAGAGTGACTAATAGCATGGCCGAGTATGAAGCATGTGCTTTTGGTTTGACAGCATTGATAGCCTTGAAGGCCGAGAGTGTGGAAGTCTACGGAGATTCTATATTGGTAGTCCAGCAGAGATGCGAGGAGAATGGGAATTGAAAGAAGAACGGTTGGAAACCTTACCTTTTTCACCTCGGAAAGTTGGCACAGGTTATCCCCGAGTGTAAGTTTCAGCATTTACCGAGAGAAGAGAATCAGATGGCAGATGCATTGGCTACACTTGCAGCAACTTGGGAAAATCCAGAAAAGTTAGTGATGAGACCGTGGATACTGACAACAACGAGCAGACCTGTTTATGAGATAGAAAGAATTCTGGGAGTTGAGGTCGACGACGGTAAAACTTGGTATTATGACATTCAGAGGTATCTGGAACATGGTGAACTCCCGGAAGGGGCAGGCATAAAAGACAGAATAGCCATTCAGAAGTTGGCTTCCCAGTATGTGATCTTGAAAGGGGAATTGTACAAGAGGCAGGCAAACGGTATCCAGTTGAAGTGTTTGAGAAAAGAAGAAGCTCAGCATGTAATGGAAGAAATACACGCCGGGGTATATGTGGTCCGCACATGAACGGGTTGAATCTGTCCCGCAAGATAGTGAGACAAGGTTTTTATTGGTCAACCATGGAAACAGACTGCGCGAAGATGGTAAAGCATTGTCACGATTGTCAAGCACATGGTAATTTGAATCACTTACCGCACACATAGTTACACGGGCTGTCAGAGCCGTGGCCTTTCTCAGCATGGGGAATCGATATGATTGGAGAAATTCGACCGAATGCGTCAAATGGGCATCGCTTCATAGTAGTGGCAGTAGATTACTTCTCGAAGTGGGTGGAAGCCGAATCATTCCGTAATGTTACAGCAAAACAGATGGCAAAGTTTATAGCTCGGAACCTCATTTGTCGGTATGGTATGCCGCATCATGTAGTGACAGACAACAGGGTCCAGTTTCAAGGAGAGACGAAGGCAATGTTACAGAGGTATGGGATAGGCACCACAAGTCATCACCGTACAGGCCGCAGGCAAATGGGGCAGTTGAGGCAGCCAACAAGACTATAAAGACAATTTTAGCCAAAATGACAGAAAATTGCAGAGATTGGGCCGAGAAACTACCATATGCTCTGTGGGGGTACAGAACATCAGTAAGGACAGCAACAGGGGCCACACCTTACTCTTTGGTCTATGGAATGGAAGCAGTATTGCGGTAGTAGAAGTGGAGATACAGTCTATGAGGGTATTAATAGAGGCAGAATTACCGGAATAGGATTGGGCCGCACAGAGGTTTGATCAGTTAGCACTATTGGATGAGAAGAGAACGAAGTCTTTGTATCACATGCATGTAGTTGTATCAGAAGAGACTAGCCCAGGCATTTAACAAGAAAGTACGTCCCACCAAGATCAGAAAGGGTGATATGGTACTTAAGCAGTCGAGGCCGTCGACGACAGATCCAAGAGGAAAATTCAGACCTAACTGGGAAGGACCTTATATAATGCAGAAGGTAATGGGAAATGGAGCAATGAAGCTATCAGATTTGGAGGGAAACGAGTTCACCGAACCGATCAACGTAGACAGATTAAAGCAATATTTTTCCTAAGGGAGAGAAGACCGAGCAGTCACAACGGGAATTGGCAGAAGACCTAACCCAACGGAATCAGAAAATCATTCATGCATACACGTAACATTGCATTCTCTTCGTGTTTGTTTTTGTTTTGTGTTCGCCAGGTTCGAAGAAAGAAGAAAGGAGAAAACGGCAGAAATGAGCCAAGTAGCGTCAGCGTAATTTTAGTTTTGGGATGAGTCCCAAGGGGCGAGGCCCATATCAGCTTGGGGGCGAGGCCTATATCATGTCGGCTCGGGGGCGAGGCCATATCAGCTTGAGGCGAGGCCCCCGTTGTCAGTTGTAGTTCGGGTCGAGGTACCCACTAATCATCAGTTCGAGGGCGAGGTCCCTATGGTCAGCGTGTTGAGTCGAGGTGCCCAGGGTCGAGGTGCCCCGTTGTCAGTTGTAGTTCCGGGTCGAGGTACCCACTATATCATCAGTTTGAGGGCGAGGTCCCTATGGTCAGCGGTGTTGGGTCGAGGTGCCCAGGTCGAGGTGCCCCCGTTGTCAGTTGTAGTTCCGGGTCGAGGTGCCCAGGGTCGAGGTACCCACTACATCATCGTTTCGAGGGCGAGGTCCCTATAGTCAGCGGTGTTGGGTCGAGGTGCCCAGGGTCGAGGTGCCCCCGCTGTCAGTTGTAGTTCAGGGTCGAGGTGCAGGGTCGAGGTGCCCACTACATCATCAGTTCGAGGGCGAGGTCCCTATTGTCAGCGGTATTGGGTCGAGGTGCCCAGGGTCGAGGTGCCCCCGTTTTCGGTTGCAGTTATTGGGATGCGTCCCATCATCGAGGTCCACTGCAGCACCAACTCAGCTCGAGGCAGCAGCCGAGCCAGGTAAGTGAAAATGCATCGCATAACTTTGATAGGATTTTTCAAAACCACACACTGCACAAGTCCCATCAAAGTGGGGGCGACTGTAGGCATTCCATTTTCGCATGTGAAACCCGATGATGAGTCTCAGTTGGAGGCACTACCTTTTTAGCTAAGGATATTGCGGGAAACGGAGGTCGGAATGGGGAATTCAGAATAAGTACGTCATCAAGTTCATTTCACAAGTTCACTGTCTTCGTTAATGCTGCGTTCGTTACTTCGTTCGAACGTCAGGCAGATTGCGGACGTTCGTGTAGCGTTCGAATGAGCGTTTGAACGGAGTCAGTATTTCTGGTTTTGCTGCTAGCCTCGCACCCCAGCCCAATTAGCCCTCCAAAGCCCATAAAACACATCCCAATTTAATTAAATTAAACATTAAATTAAATAAATAAAATATTTAAACCATTTACCAATTAAATAAAACACAAAATATAATCATACCTAATGAAGATAAATCAAATATATTAACTTCCTAACTAAACAAATCACATACTAAATTAAAAAGATGTCATGCCTAATTAAAATCAATCATAACAAATTAAAGATATTGAATTCCTATTCTAGCCAAGATTTGTCCCCCCTCAATCTAATCATTTCCTTATCCAACATCAAATCAAATCCTCCCTTTTAATGTAGCAAATCCCTTCCTTGTGAGACAATGTGAAGACCTAACCCTTCTCTATATAAACCACACCTCTCCAAGGCATTAGGACTCCTAGTTGCCGCCCATCACAAAAAATAAAGAAGAGAAGAATTTCCAACCCCTCTCCAAGCTCTCCATTCACCCCAATCACAAGAATAAGTAAAAAAATATTCTTTTCATCTCCTCCATTCCTAGCCGAACACATCACCCTCCTTAACCCCTCCATAACGAAAATAACAAGCCTTTATATCTTCCTAAAGTCACCGAAAACCAACCATATACAGCAGCCATCCATCACCGAAAATTATAACCAAAAAACCGAAACTGCAGTGAACATAAAACTGCACTGTTTACACGCCCAAACAGCAGTAATTTAACCCCTAAAACAGCAGTAAAAACACCTTAAAAACATTCCCTAAAAAACTTTAAAGTAAAACATAAAAACTGCATCCATAATTCTTAAAATAATTACACAGACTACACTAAAACTCACCACAAAGACTTGGAACAGTCCGTTAAAACGTCAAACAGGTGACCTGAACAGTGAGCAGCAAAACAGAGGCCGAACAGTAGCAGAACGGAGTTCAAGCCGCAAGCAAAATAGCAAGGTGGTGAGCTAGGACGCTAAACCAGTGAACCGGAGAAGTTGAGGAGCTGTACCCTTCCGACGTCCGTGAAACGCAAGCCTGAAAGTTGGCAAAAAGGTTAGACCTGAGGGTATCTTTCACACTCATTTTTGTATTATTTATTAAATATTACTTGCATGATTGTCATGTTGAAATGCATGTTTGTGGCCCTTGAGTAGATAAATATGCATGAATTATGAGATGTTGTATGTTGTGGCTGTGGAATAAAATGAGAGACGTGTCAACTCTCGCGGTATATCGGATGGAAACCCGGACATAAATTTCATAGCCGATTCCGAATGGACGGTAAAATGATCTGTACTCGGGACACAACTCCATGTACTGCTTGAGTAAACGGCACCCTCTTTTGTTTTGTGTTGCTTTGGTTTATTTATTCGTCACTTGAATTCTGCATGTTGCTTATTTATGCATGGTTCAATCAAGCACATGGGCTTAGTAAGTGGAATGACAGATCCCCTATGGGGAGGGGTTAAAGCCCTTTACCACGATGCTTTGCCGCGCCGGTTGATGTGTGTTCGGTTTGAATGCAAGACACGTTCAATCGGATATATTAAGTTTGATATGATTGTCTTTATTTTTGTATGTATGATGCGATCAAGCGCATGGGCTTAGTGAGTTAGTCCAAAGGTCCTCTATTTGAGAGACGAAGAGCCTAAAAGGCCACCTTTGTGACACTACTTCGCCGCGCTGGACGAAGTGTGTTTGGGTTGAATGTACGTTCAATTGGGCATACGAAGTCCTACACTTTTATTGTCTTTATTTCATGTGTTGTGATGTGATCGCATGGGCTTAGTATGTTGGTCTAAAGGTCCTCTCTTTGAGAGACCAAGAGCCCCAAAGGCCACCTTTACGACAGTACTTCGCCGCGCCCCTTTATTTTTGTTGTTTATATATTGCGTCCCATTTCATGCATCAGGTCTGTTCCCGTTCGAACGCGTTTACGAACGCAACTCGAACGCGCATGCATTTTGCCTTATCATGCATCAGGTCTCATTTTTGTTCGAACGCGTTCATAAACGCCATACGAACGTGAGTATTCTTTTTCATTTCCGTTCGAACGCGTTCACGAACGCCATACGAACGTGAGCATTCTGTTCATTTCCGTTCGAACGCGTTAACAAACACCATACGAACGTGAGCATTCTGTTTCATTTCCGTTCGAACGCGTTATCAAACGCAATACGAACGCGAACCTTCTGTTTACCGTTCGAACGCGTTTACGAACGCTACACGAACGCGAACACACTGAACTGAGACATATTCATCAATGCCATGTAATTGTTTCTTAGGTGATTTTTTTATGGAACCACACATAGTCATTCTTATCTTTGTGCACATAATAATGAAAAGCATGTTTATTCCATTAGTTGCGTCATTTGCCTTAGTCTTGATTTAACGCATTACGATTCATATACCCATGCCATGATGACTTTGGAGTATTATTTCTTGTGATATATCGGATGGAAACCCAGACATAAATTCCGTAGCCGATTCCGAATGGACGGTAATGCGGTCTGTACTTGGGATACAATTCACGTATCACTTGGAAAAGTGCTCACATGTATGCTTGTTGCGGTTATTATGTATGCTTGTGTTTTTCATGAATATGATATGCTGAATGAAGTTGTATGTTCGTTGTTACTTTGAGGTATTTTCAAGCATGTGTTCTTAGATGTGAGATATATGTGAAATGTATGTATAAGTTTTATTTTGTACCTGTGAATTTAGAAGCATGATACTCTTGGAAATAAGTGCTACTTAAGCCTGATTAAATTATTACATAAATCCTGTCATTACAAGTGGAATAAGTAAGGGACCATTCCGAACCCAACGGTTTGAGGTCTTCCCTTGCGAGGGGTGAGTGCGGCCTTAAATCTCATTTTCCCGGTTCACACCGGGTGGCGACTCCATTATTCTCCGGTTTAGTCCCCCGTGGCTACTCCGTACTCCCGACCGGGCCGCGAGCCCGGGACAGCATGCGTCGCCCAGTTCCTGTGTTCCCACACTAGTCTTTTACGCATTTATCGATGTCCAATCTCGACAATGCTCTGACTAGGGATATTTAATGATTTATTCTTTGTGGACTGATACTGTCTCATATCATTCTCCGTCCAGGAAAAAATCATAGGGACCTCCTATCATTTATACATCTAGGTGATCTAATCACAAATGATAAGAGTGCAATCTCATTTGTCACATAGTTAATTTGTACAACAACACCATGATCTGTACAAATAGTGACGCTATGGGTCATAATAGTCGAACACATACAACCTTAAACATGCATTCTAAATACATAATAAGGCGCATATAAAAATATAATAATAATATGCGGATGGCTATTTTAACACATTGTTCCTAGAACAAATCTCTCAATTTCCTCTCTCCCGCTAGCACAAGTATTACTTTTACCCGATTACATAACACTTCTAAAGAAACCTCATTTACATTGAGGGGAATAGGTGAGAAGGAGAAAACACAAAGTCAAATAGGTAAATGGCTGGACACGCAGGTCCAATTAATAAATTCTAAATTATTACAACAATTTCCAAAATTGCCCTCACCCATCTAATATCCATCTGATATTCATTATTCATACATCGCATCCATGTATTCACATAAAGCATGTTATCAATCAATCTAATCCAATTAATAAATCGGAATATTAATGACCATCCAATGTTCAAACAACGATTTGATTTTGCGCGAGTCAAACTCGTTTTGCGAATAAGTACTCAAAGTACGAATTCTGAATTATACTAAACTTCAACATCAAATCCAATTTAATTTTCATTTAATACTAATTCATTTATAATTCCAAATTAAATAATACACTTTTAATGTGCCTTAACGACTTAGATTCCAATCTAATCGTTACGGGTCTCAAAGCCCGATTAACATCCAATGTCAATTTAATTAAAGTCCAATGGGCTTTAATTAATTTCTAAGGCATGGAATTTTGGTCAACATAGGTCAAAACCCAAATACCAAAGCCCATTTAAGGAATCACCCTTATTTGCCAAAAACCAATTAAGGCCCATTAGGCGCAATTAAAATTAAAGGCCAATTAAGTCATAATTGGACTTTATGGAAATGGTTTTGGGCCCAATTGGATCCAACCAATTAGCCTAAACCAAACTTGGTACAACCAAGCCCATTAAGCCCAATTACAACTTTTAAAGCCCAATTTCCAAAATAGGCCCAATTAATTAAATTACCAAATCCAAATTTCATAACTTAATTAACCTAAAGTGAATGCCATAATTAATTAAACAAATTAACATTTCCAAAATACTAATTTACACAATTAATTATGTTCATTATCATCAACACATGTCCAACACATTTGAATAAAAAAATCAATCATTTTCCATGCATAGTGGTCACGGCATTTAGGGTATTTTGTACAATTCAAAATTCAATCCAATTAATCTTAAATCAACATTACCAATTGTTTCAAGTCATCCAATGATCAAAGAAACAAAAAATACCATGACTATAGGGTAACAATTGCATTCGGCCAAGCTTACTAATTGGGGAAAAATTGATCCAATCAATATTCCAATAATTAATTTCATCAAAAAATGCTCAAACATAATTTACCCAATTTTACCATAATCAAGTTTCATGCTCAAAATGGCTCAAGATACCATTGTTGGGTTTCTATTAAGTCCCAATGATCAATTTGAAGCAATGAAACACATGTGAATACTCAACGAAGAATGGCGGAATCATACTTACATTGATTGGTTTGTGATGCGACGAACACAAGCCCTTGTACTCCTCCTAGAAGCTCTCGGCAGTGAGCTTTTTGTGCTCCTCCAAATTCGGCCAACCTCAATGAATGGATTTCCAAGCTCCAAGCTATGCAAATGGTGATTCCAAGATCATGAAAAAGAATCCCTATCACTTCGTATGTCCTCTTTTGAGTGCTAGCTCTTGGTGATTTTTGCCACAAAATCACCATCTTCATCCTTGTACATTCGGCCATGGAAGAAGGAAATGGCTTCAAAGCCGAGAGAGGGAGAGGAGGGAAATGGTTCCAAACGTGAGTTGTGTAGAAAGAGAGAGAAAAATATGTTAAGTTTTTGTGTATCTAATACTCCAAAATTAAAATCCAAAAAATTGTAAAGCCTTCCAAAAGTCAAATACAATTTTGGAGCCAAAAAAGCAATTAATGTTTCCAACTACCACTATCAATCACAAGTGACATGTTGTCACATCACTCAAAGTGACTAGACATCACATCAATCGATTGACTAGTGATTTGACGCTAGATGTGACTTGTGGGCCGCACTTAAATTCGCAATGTGAGTGCACCCGCAAACACTCCTGGGCTCGGGTTCGCTAATTCCGAATTAACGAATTTTCCGTTGCGACGAAATTAAATAACTTTGCCTAGCAAAATTACTATTTAAGTCACTTGCGAATTAATTCTAAATTAACGTCGTTCGCCCGAATTAAAATCTAATTTCAATTCCGCGTCGAAATCCAATTTCGTATAATATATCAAATATATTATTTTATCGATTAATTCCAAATTAATCGTTCTCTCTCTTTAATTAATATTTTATCCCAGATATAAATATCACCGTAATTAATCCCAGATTAATTCTCTATCATTAATTAATCCCAGATTAATAAAGTGCGTGTCATACGTCATCGGTGAATCTTCGGGAAACGACCCATGAGATCCCCGGATATGTTGGAAGTAAATTCGGTCGTCGGACTATCCGAACACGTACGTACCTAGTACTACATTTTTACCGATTTCCAAGACATGATTGGCTTCTAGCAAAGCATCATCCCTACCCAATTCTCCAGAAATATTATTACTGAAATATGTGATCTATATCAGGCGTAGTATACGTAGTATTGCGTATTTCGATCCAGCATCGGATGTCACGTGCAAGGCCTGAGGCTGGAAATGTGTCTGCCCCGTACGAAGCACATATCGGATCTCTGGTAACTAGTCTCTATAATCGGATAAACATGACATAGTCATAATATCCCGATAACTGCATCATATAAGAGAACAAGTTTCGTATCGTACGTGATCATCATCTCCACTATGACTGGAGTGATACTTCCATCTCGACATCACACCCAATACACTACGATTCTCAATATACCCAGAAGAGGCATACTCAGAACCTGTTAAAGCCCTGGATGACCTAAACCAAAGCGTATTGATTGTCGCAAGTATTAGCGGTGCAAGTCTCAGGTTAAGACCAAATACACCTACCCTGATTCGGACTTCCATAGACACATAGTCATACTACCAATGGAATTCCGAGGGGTCTATCCAGAGCGAATCTGTTTCCGTACCATCGGTAAACACAACCTCCTATTACACTTGCATGAGTATCCTATACCCAAATATATGAGAACTATGCAGTTATGCTCCCATAACACGCACAAGTGCAATACTAGTCTATTCCGCATTATCGATGTCCAGTCTCGATAATACTATGACTAGGGATATTTAATGATTAAACCTTCATGGATTGATATTGTCTCATATCTTATCAATCCGGAACTAATCATATGGACCTTCTATCATTTTTACATCTTGGTAATCGAATTATAAATGATAAAAGAGCAATTTCCTTTGTCACATAGTTAATTTGTACAACAACACCATGATCTGTACAAATAGTGATGCTATGGGTCATAACTGTCCAACAGGCCCTTAGCCAAAATTCTGAGTGGCTTCATCGTACATGCTATTCTCATTAGTGCATATGGGAGAAATTCTGACCTTATGCCTTCTACTCCGAAATTCCAAAGGGAATGCTCTACAAAGTCCTATAAAATAGAAAAGCGAGCCACGAGGAAAATTTCCCTCCTCGAGCCTTTAAAACTGTAATAGGGTATCAGTGAGACGTAACTAGCCCCGAGCCAACCTGACAAAAAGGACTTGGGGGAAAGACTCTGACCGCAAGCCATCTAAGTCACTTGGCCGTAAGGGAATGAATGAACCTTGTGCCATCACACAAGAATATACAATACTAATGTACATGACCTTGTGGACCCAAACATCCTAGTGACTACCATCAATATCCATCCCCTCGAGCTCGTCCTCCCGATAATCTAATTAGGTCCCAAGATCCATCAAATAAGCATGAAAAATGCATGAATACACAAAGGAGTAAGGCAGAATACATACTCACATTGAACGGTTTGAGATGAGAAGAACAAAACCACTTGGCCTCCTCTATGAAGCTCGATTTTGGTCTCTTTGAACTGCAGTGGTGCTCGGTTTTGGGCTGTGAAAGTCCTCCAAGATTCGGCCATGGGAGACACCATGGAAACTCCAAACTTCAAGCTCCAAAATTGATTCCAAGCTCATGTGTTAGTTCCCTATCACCATAGTATAAACCCATGTGTGTGCTAGCACTTCTTCTTCTTCCTTTTGTTCGGTCAAACCAGAAATTGGAGAGAAGAAATCGGTGGCTCTAAGCCGTGAAAGAGAGAAAGAAAAATAGAGGAGGGAAAAAATTTAGGTTTCCTTGAAATCTAATACCGTGAGAGAGAGAGAAAAAAATAAAAGAAAATGTATTATTTATATATTTATTTTATTTTCCAAAAACAAAACAAATACATAAATCATTTTCATTTACCACATCAATCACTCAATCAAGTGACAACTTGTCACATCACTCAAAGTGACATTTGATTTGACGCTTGATGTGACTAGCGATTTGACGCTCGATTTGACTTGCGTGCCGCACTCGAATTCGAAATGCGAATGCGCTCGTAAATAATCTCGGGCTCGGGTTCGCTAATTCTAAATTAACCAATTTTCCATCGCGACGCAATTAAATGATTACGCCTAGCGAAATCACTATTTACGTCGCTAACGAATTAATTCTAAATTAATTTGTTCGCCCGAATTAAAATCTAATTTTAATTCCGCATCGAAATCCAATTTCGTTTAATATATCAAATATATTATTTTATCGATTAATTCCAAATTAATCGTTCTCTCTCTTTAATCAATATTTTTATCCCAGATAAAATATCTCCGTAATTAATCCCAGATTAATTTTCTCTCTCTTCTAATTAATCCTAGATTAATAAAGTGCGAGTCATACATCATCGGTGAATCTTCGGGAAGCGACCCATGAGATCCCCGGATATGTTGGCAGTAAATACGGTCGTCGGACTATCCGAACACGTAAGTACCTCGTACTACATTTGTACCGATTTACAAGACAAGGTTTACTTCTAGCAAAGCGCCATGCCTACCCAATTCTCCAGAAACATGCTTACAGGAATAAGCGATCTATATCAAGCGTAGTATACCGTAGTATTGTGTATTTCGATCCAGTATCGGATGTTCACGTGCTAGGCCTGGGGCTGGAATTGTGTCTGCCCCGTACGAAGCACATATCGGATGTCTGGCAACTAGTCTCTATAATCGGATATACATGAACAAGTCATAATATCCCGATAGCTCGAGCATTTAAGAGAACGAGTTCCGTATCCTATGTGACCATCATCTCCATATGACTGGAGTGATACTTCCGTCTTAACATCACACCCAACACACTACGATTCTCAATATACCCAGCATTGGTGTACACAAAACCTATTAAAGCCCTGGATGACCTCAACCAAAGTATATTGATTATCGCAAGTATTAGCGGTGCAAGTCTCAGGTTAAGACCAAATACACCTACCCTAATTGCAGACTCCCATAGACACATAGTCATAGGGGTCTATCCAGAGAGAAGCTGTTTCCCGTACCATCGATAAAACACAACCTCCTATTACACTTGCATGAGTATCCTATACCCAAATATTTGAGAAATATGTTGTTGTGCCCTCACAACGTGCACAAGTGCAATACTAGTCTTTTACGTATTTATCGATGTCCAATCTCGATAATACTCTGACTAGGGATATTTAATGATTTATCTTTCGTGGACTGATATTGTCTCATATCATTCTCTGTCCAAGAACAAATCATATGGACCTCTCATCATTTATACATCTAGGTGATCTAATCACAAATGATAAGAGTGCAATCTCCTTTGTCACATAGTTAATTTGTACAACAACACTGTGAACTGTACAAATAATGATGCTATGGGTCATAATTGTCCAACAATCTCTCACTTGGCCTATAGCCAATCACTCGAGTCTCTGACACCCGAACTATGTACGGTTGGCTCAAACTGCTGAGAAAAGGTTTTCGTTAGCGGATTTACATGATTATCATCTAATGTGATTTATTCGATCATCACATTGCCGTGATGTATGATCCGAATGAATCAGATGAATATCAAAATAAGTATATGGATTGTCGATGAGACCATTAATTCTTTAGCATGTGCTGACGCCTAGTTCAGCTGCTAACAGAACTATATCTAATCTAATTAGATTTATTATCGACCCAAATGGCTTCTATTGTTGCCTCAGCTGCATCAATAACCCGCATTTGTTGTTTATTCGGTAACAGTATCTTGCTTGGAAGATTTCCAGCTCACTGTTCCGTTATACTATCTTTTATAGTACCGTTGTTACGACTTATAGTCGTTATCATGAAAGCCAAGCTTTCACCGATTATATTTGGGGAATATCATTTCCAAGAAATGATATATCATCATTACTCAGGACATTTACTGTCAGTGCGCTCTCACTAAACTCCTTATATACACAAGAATTATTTTCGTTTTGAATTAAATCATAAACTATTATGATTACATCAAAACGATAATTCCAAGAACCTAATGCTTGCTTCAATCCAAACATGGATCGAATAACCTGCAAACCTAGTTTGCTTGTTATGGTTCGACAAAACCGTCAGGATGTTGTAAACATCCTCCGAAAGGTTTCCGTTAAGGAAAACGGTTTTGGCATTCAGCTGCCACATTTCATGAATGAAACATGCAGCATTAGCAAGCATTTTCGAAATGGATTTACCATGGCAACAGTTAAAAGGTTTCATCGTAATCAACACAATGTTGATAACTCTACCTTTTCGTTACAAGCTTAGCTTAATACGATGGTATGTTGCCATCCATATATGTCTTCCTTGAAGACTTATTGTACCAATAGGCACAATGCCTTGTGGTACATCAACTAGTATTTAAACATAGTTGGTATACATGGAATCCATATCGGATTATATGGCACTTTGCCATAATAGGGAGTCGATACCTTGTATCACTTCCTCATACGTAGTCAGTTGGTATTCCTCAATAAGATGGACATCTTTATGAGGTGAGATCAGAAACCCATACCCCAGGTTGTTTTCTGATTCTCTCCGACCTACACGGTTCTTGTGTATTCGAAGATTAATGGCAATAGTTTCATCCTTGATGAACTATTTATGTTTGTAGGCATTTCATTTTTGCATGTGAAACCCGATGATGAGTCTCAGTTGGAGGCACTACCTTTTTAGTCATGGAAGTTGTGGGAAGCAGTCATCGGAAGGGAGTTCATATTTCGTTATATTTTTATTCACTTGTTTAGCGTCAAGCTCACTTGCTAGACCTCCGTTTAGAACACCCTTGGCCTAAAAAAAAACCCAAAACCCTTTTAATCTAGCCCATACACACTTAACCCACTCACCAAGCCACCAAACACCAAGCCAAACCAAGCCCACACCACAACTAGGCCCACACCCATATCACCCTAAATTACATCCCAATTAAATCAAATATTAAATTAAATATTAATTAGAAAATGTAATTGAATTAAATAAAATAATTAAACCATTTACCAATTAAATAAAACATAAAATATAATTATACCAAATTAAAATATTGTAACTTCCTAATCCAAAATATCATATACTAAATTAAAGAAATATCATGCCTAATTAAAGCACTCATAGCCAATTTAAAGATATTGACTTCCTAATCTAAACCAATTTTGTCTCCATAAAATCCATTGCTTTCCTTCTTTAACACTAAATCAAATCCCTTCCTTGTGAGACAACGAGAAGCCCTAGCCCTTCTCTATATAAACAAAGCCAAACCAAGCCTCTCCCCATCTCTGAATTCACGCCCAACTCTCTCTAATCTCTTACAATTCACGGTAATAACACCATAACAAGAAAAGAATAATTCTCTTCATCTCCTCCACTCACCAAACAGAAACCAGCCCCATACAGCAGCCCTCCATTACCGAAAATTACACCCCCATAAACACCTTAGATCATCGAAAAATATAGCCCCAAAACAGTCCTCACAAGTGCCGAAAATCACAGCCCCATACAGCCCATAAACACTATCCAATTACCGAAAACAACTGCCCCTGGAACTGCAGTAACATTGCCGAAAATTAACCCCTAAAACAGCAGTAAAATCCTCTTAAAACAGTCCCTAAAATCCTTAAAATAGTAACATAAAAAAATTGCACTCTAAGCCTCTTTAAACAACCGAAAAACACAGCCCTTAAACATCTAAAAACACAAAAAACAGTAGCGTTGAAGACCTGAAACAGTAAGCAAAAATACAGATGAAACAACAGGAAAACGGAGGTCAAACAGTAAGCAAAACAGCAAAACGGTGAGCTAAGACGCTAAACCAGTGAACCGGAGAAGTTGAGGAGCTTTTACCCTTCCGATCTCCGCGAAACGCAAGTCCAAAAATCGGCAAAAAATGTTAGACCTGAGGGTATTTTTCACACTCGTTTTCAATTTATTTTTATTATTTATTGAGTATTGTTCGCATGATTATTATGTTAAAATGCATGTTGTGGCCCTTGAGTAGATAAAGATGCATGTATTATGAAATATTGTATGTTGTGGCCTTGGAATAAAATGAAAGATGTGTCAACTCTCGCGGTATATCGGATGGAAACCCGGACATAAATTTCATAGCCGATTCCAAATGGACGGTAGTATGATCTGTACTCGGGATACAACTCCACGTACCGCTTGAGTAAACAGCACCTTCTTTTGAATTATGTTGCTTTGATTTATTTATTATTCGTCATTTAAATTCCGCATGTTACTTGTTTATGCATGATGCGATCGAGCGCATGGGCTTAGTAATTCAGATTAAAGGTCCCCTATTTGGAGGAGTTAAAACCCTTTACCACGATGCTTTGCCGCGCTGGTTGATGTGTGTTTGGTTGAATGTACGATATGTTCAATCGGGCATACTAAGTTTGATATTATTGTCTTTATTCTTTGTATGCATGATGCGATCGAGCGCATGGGCTTAGTAATTCGGATTAAATGTCCCCTATTTGGAGGGGTTAAAACCCTTTACCATGATGCTTTGCCGCGCCGGTTGATGTGTGTTCGGTTGGATGTAAGATATGTTCAATCGGGCATACTAAGTTTGATATTATTGTCTTTATTCTTCATATGCATTATACGATCGAGCGCATGGGCTTAGTAAGTCGGATTAAAGGTCCCCTATTCTTAGGGGTTAAAATCATTTACCACGATGCTTTGCCGCGCCGGTTGATGTATATTCGGTTGAATGTAAGATGTGTTCAATCGGGTATACGAAGTTTCATATAGTTATCTTTATCTTTGTACGCATTGTAATGAAAAGCGCATGGTCTTATTGTGTTGGACTAAAAAGGTTCTCCATTTGGGGAAGAAAAGCCTAAAAGGCTACCTTTACCACGATATTTTCCGCGTCTTTCATACATTGATTACATCATCTATCCCTGTCTTGGCTCGATCTATTACCATTGGTACACCCATATTATTAGTCCTTGCACTTTCCTTTGTTCACACACAAACCAGAACCCTCATTCACGTTAAGACCTAAGCCTCTTCACGCTAATCACACCTTCACCCACTTATCCTCAGCCTACGCGTAAAGACACCTATACCATTCACTCCATAAAGCCATTATCCTAACGCCACAGCCCTCTCAAACACTTAAACCTGACCACCGCGCAAAACTGCCTCCCTCACTGCACGAGAAAACCCCTACCTTTTTGTCCACACATTGCCTCACCTAACTCCCTACAAATCACTTCGGATTGCCGTGAAAAGAACCCCCCAAGCAGCCCAATTTCACGCACACAACCAGTACCAAATCTGCCCACAAAATAATAGACCTTTGTCGATCAAATACAAAGCCACAAACACTCAAAACAGCAGCCCCATTTGACGCATCAGGCACCTCTAAAACAGCCCCGAACTACATCACAATACCCCTAAAAAATGACCCACGCATGTGTTTGTGTCAATTCTAGATATCTTTGCCGCGCTTCTTGCCATGTCATTTATCTTTTAGCACAACA
This sequence comes from Zanthoxylum bungeanum, assembly GCA_019454045.1. NCBI lineage: Eukaryota > Viridiplantae > Streptophyta > Magnoliopsida > Sapindales > Rutaceae > Zanthoxylum > Zanthoxylum bungeanum. The sequence continues at coordinate 47,295 of SKCR01030067.1, forward strand.
TTGCTCTATTCACGCATGTAATATGAAATCCCATATAGTCATCATTATCTTTGTACGCATCGTAATGAAAAGCACATTTATTCCATTGGTTGCATCATTTACCTTAGTCTTGGCTTAACGTATTACAATTCATATATCCATGTTATGATAGCATTTGAGTATTATTTCTTGTGGTATATCGGATGGAAACCCAGACATAAATGCCATAGCCGATTCCGAATGGACGGTAGTGCGGTCTGTACTTGGGATACAATTCCACGTACCACTTGGAAAAGTGCTCACATGTGTGTTTGTGTCCATATTAGTTATCTTCTTTTGCACCACGTCATCCTAGCCACCTTAGGATCCACCCACTCCTCAAAGTTCGCCGCCACCTGGAACCTGGTCAAAGGCTGTATCTCCAAAGTGGCCACATCATTGTCTACCTCAGCTATGATGGTGACGATCTCCCCTTCATACGGAAACTTAATGACCTGGTGCAAAGTGGAGGGCACGCCCCCAAGCTTGTGAAACCATGGCCTCCCCAATAGCAAAGCGAAAGTGGCCGGGATATCAAGCACCGGGAACTATACCTCATCCTCTATCGGGCCCACTTTGACTACCACATCAAAAGTGCCTTATACTCCCCGCTTACTATCATAATACACCTTGATAGTCATGTTGGAGGGACTCAAATCTGTCGCCTTCATACCCAACCTCGACAGAATCTTCAAAGGGCACACATTGATAGATGAGCCATCATCCACCATCACACAAGATGTCTTATTTCCCTTCACTTCCGCTCTTATGAACAGTGGCCTATTATGATCTCGTCCTTCCAACGGGAGGTCCTCCTCAGAGAATGTTATCACCTACAAAGCTTCCTTCTGTACCGACCCTACAAATATTATGGGGTTGGCATCCTTTGGTACCACTATCTTACTCAAAGCCTCCACCATGGCGCGCCTGTGCTCCTGAGATGCACACAATAACTCACAAATGCTCACCTATGCTCGCATCTTCTTCAAATGATGCAGCAATGTATCTCCTTCAGCATTATCCACGTTCTTTGCCACTTCTCTGCCTTCTGCCAACACTTCATTGCCTTTCTTCGCCGTATCACTGTAAAAATGCCCACTGCATATCATCCCATTCACCTCCTCTTCATCACTGCTTGAGAAGTTCTCCCCGAAATTATTCCCCTGCTCCGTTTCCTCCTCACTACTGCTATCCCATATCCCCAGGCAAAAGGCATGGCGGTCAAGGGTTTGGAGGACAATGCTCTCAGCTAGGTCGGAGCTAATCATGTCGGTGGGTGGTGGAACAGAGTGATAGTTAGGTAGGGGGTTTCTGTATGTGTTGGGTTGCACTTTTTCTGGGTCGGGTATTTTATGGGAGTCGATGAGGTCTTGGATTTCATGCCTGAGGTGGGCATAGTTATCGATGTCATGGCCTTTTTGCTGGTGGTAATGGCAATATAGGTTTAGGTTGAGGTGTGGTGGTGGAGGGTGTGGAAGTGGTTTAGCTTATATGGGTTTTAGGAGTCCCTGTCTCTTCAACTTCTCAAGCACTTTAGACAAAGGTTAGAAAATTACCAGTTTCTAATGGCGGTAACCTCGGCGAAAACGGGTTTGGTTCTCGAAGGTCCTTCAATGGTCCTCATATTCAGGCCATAAAACTTCATATTCTCATATTCTTCCTCCTCAATATCCATAACAGTCTATTGGTTTCTATTTAGGTCCCAAGATCATAACAAGAATGAAAATAATGTGTGAATACATCAAAGGAGATAGCGGAATACTCACATCGATCGGTTGAGACGATTTGATGAAGAACAAAATGATTTTCCTTCACCTAGGATTATGTTTTAAACACTAATCTTTCATTTATCTTGATTCTAATAGTCCAACTATTTAATCAACGATTTGTGGTACTATGTATTATATTGATTATTATAGTCCAACTATACAATCAAATATAATTTAAATCAATTAACCTCAATTACATTGATTACTATAATCCAATTATAAAATCAACTGTAAATTGAAATTAATTAATTCAATATATTGATTACTATAATCCAATTATATAATCAACTATAATACAGTCCAACTGCTTATTAAAACAACAATTTAAATATTAGTCCAACTATCATTTAATCTAACGACGAAATAATTTGAATGAGCGCACATGGCAAGTAATTAAACGAATATTGCAACTCTAATACTTGCCTCCCACTATTTTTCGGCGAGCCTCTAACCCTCTGTCGAGTACTCGGGAAACCGTGTTTCCTAGTGGGCTAGGATCCCGTTAAATAACACACAATCTTGACTTTGGCCAACAAATTGTATGATATTTAACTAGGTAGATCTCAAAGATCATTGGATCCAATCCAATTCCTAGATCCAGTAGGCGGATATCCAAATCCTAAACATATATCTTATATATGCCAATACATCCAATGTATTACCTAACATTTTTCCTCTGAATCAACTAAGCCTTGGCTTTGGCACAACAAACCTAGTGATCCCAATCAAGCGCGACCCATTGACCATGGAAAGCTTCATAATCAATGTCGATGGACAAGAAGTGGTCTTGACTTTGGCCAACAAACCACAACTTGGACAAGACACCAATATAGAACAAAACTCTCGTGATTCAAACACATCTTCGACAGACAAAGGGCTTGACTTTGGCCAACAACCAATGCCAGTCTCGGATCTTGAGTAAGAATCCCTCAATGGAAGGAAAAACGCATGATATTTGATGAGGGTTTTTCGCGTGCAAATTGGCTACCAATTTATTATCTTTGTTTAGGTCTCATCATCATACACCCTTAAAAATGCATTCTAAACACATAATAAAGCACATATGCAAATAAATAATAATGATATGCGGATGGATACTTAACACATTGATCCTAGATCAAATCTCTCCCTTTCTCTCTCAAACTAGCACTTGTATTATTTCTACCCGTTACACTACACTACTAAAGAAACCTCATTTACATTGAAGGGAATAGGTGAGAAGAGAATACAAAGAGAATAGAGGTGATAAGGCTGGACACGCAGGTCCAATTTAATAAATCGAATTTATTACAACAATTTCCAAAATTGCCCCCACCCGACTAATATCCATCCGATATACATTATTCATTCATCACAACCATGTATTCACACAAGCATGTTATCAATCAATCTAATCAAATTAATTAATCTGATAATTAGTGATCATCCAATGTTCAAACAACGATTTGATTTTGCGCGAGTCACACTCGTTTTTGCGAATAAGTACTCAAAGTACGAATCCTCGAATTAAATTAAACTACAACATTAAATCCAATTTAATATGTATTTAATACTAATTCACTATTTTATTCCAAATTAAATATTACACTTTATTAATAAACATTTTACGACTTAAATTCCAAATTTAATCATTACGGGTCTCAAAGCCCGATTAACGTCCAACGTCAATTTAATTCAAGTCCAATGGGCTTTCAATTAATTTCTTTAAGGCATGGGCTTCGGCAACCAAAGCCCAATCAATGAGTAACCCTATAAGCCCAGAAATCAATTTCGGCCCATTAGGCCCAATTAAACTTTAAAGGTTTATTAAGTTGCATTTGGGCTTTATGGAAGCGGTTTTGGGCCCAATTGGATCCAATCCAATTTGCCTAAACCCAACTTTGTACAACAAAGCCCAATAAGCCCATTACAACTTTAAAAGCCCAAATCCAATTTTAAGGCCCAAATAATTAAATTACCAAATTCCAAATTTCCAATTTAATTACCAAAGTGTATTACATGATTAATTAACCAAATCAATATTTCCAAAACATCATTTTGTCCAATTAATCATGCTTTTATCATCATCACATGTCCAACATACTTTGATGAAAAATAAAACCCAATCACCATGCTCAAAGTCTCGGCCAAGGGATGCATTTTTGTCCAAATCCGAATTCAATCCAATCAAATCCAAATTAACATTAAATCATCATCCCAAATGATTTCCAACAAATCCAATTATCAAAAATCAAAAATACCAAGACATTAAAGGGCATCCACATTCGGCCAAGGTAAGGAAATTAGGGATTTCTGTTCAATTCAAAATTAAATCCAATTCAATCTTAAATTAACATTATCCAACATCATTACAACTTCATCCAATGAATCAAAATGAAAAATTCCAAGATTTCCATAATGCTTCTACATTCGGCCAACATGAATATTTGGGGAAAAATGGATCCAATCATTATTTCATTAAATTGATCCAATCAATACTTAATTAAACATGTTATAAGCATACTCAAACATCCAATTTAATCAAATCATGCTCAAAACAAGTTTACCCAATTTTAAGCCCTAAAAATTTCATGCTTGAACCTAGGCTTTGATACCATTGTTGGTTTCTATTTAGGTCCCAAGATCATAACAAGCATGAAAATAATGTGTGAATACATCAAAGGAGATAGCGGAATACTCACATCGATCGGTTGAGACGATTTGATGAAGAACAAAATGATTTTCCTTCTTCAAAGTGGCGACAATGCAGTGCAGTCCACTGCTCACTGTTTTCAGATTTTGAGCTGAGAAATGAAGCTCCAAGCTTCGTCTAACGATTCCCAGCTCGTGGGTGGGTTTCCCTAACACCTTCGTATGTCTTCTAGGAGTGTGCTAGCACTTGGATCTTGCCACAAAATCCACATATTCTTGCTTCCATGGACGCCATTTTTAGGCAGTGAGCAGCCCCTCAATGGGCGTGAGAAAGAAAGAAGATGGGAGAGAGAGAGAGTTCTCTAGGGTTTTCAAATTTTCATCTAATGAATAATAATTGAGTTACCAAAGTGTAGAGAGCCCTTTTGTTATTCACCTTTTGCTAAAACCATTTCACTTTTACCCTAAACTTGGTAGGTGTGGGTAAATGGTTTTTCAAAAAGCAAAACAAGGTAGTTGGGTGGTAGGTACACCTACCACACATGGGCCCCACATATTTGAATTCAAAATTCAAATATCTCTACGAACATTTGCCGCGGCTCGGTTCCGTTTAATCCGATTAAACGAACTTTCGTCGTTAAATAATTAAATCTAATTTAAATAAATATCGATGCCTCGCAAATATATTACGAACGTCGTTTATGAATTAATTCTAAATTAATTCGTTCGTTCGCATTAAAGTCCGACTTTAATTTCATAATGAAATCCAATTCATATTAATATATCTGATATATTAATTTTAGCCCATTCGAATAAATTAAATAGAAAAATCAAATTTAACTATTAAATTTATTTTACCGATTAATTCCAAATTAATCGCGTTCTCTCTCTTTAGACGATATTTTATCCCAGATAAAATATCTCCGTAATTAATCCCAGATTAATTTTCTCTCTCATCAAAATAATCCCAGATTAATTAAAGTGTGAGTCATACATCATCGGTGAATCATTGGGAAGCGACCCATGAGATCCCCGGATATGTTGGCAGTAAATACGGTCGTCGGACTATCTGAACACGTAAGTACCAAGTACTACGTTTTACCGATTCACAAGACAAGGTTGGCTTCTAGCAAAGCACCATGCCTACCCAATTCTCCGAAAATATCCTTACAGGAATGAAGGATTTGTATCAGGCGTAGTATACATCTTATAGTGCATATCGATCTAGTATCGGATGGTCACGTGCTAGGCCTGAGGCTGGAGTTGTGTCTGCCCCGTACGAAGCACATGTCGGATGTCTGGTAACTAGTCTTTATAATAGGATATACATGACCTAGTCATAATATCCCGATGGCCGCGCGGCACTTAAGAGCACTAATACCGTATCCTACGTGACATCATCTCCACTATGACTGGAGTGATACTTCCGACTTGACATCACACCCAATACTCTACGATTCTCAATATACCCAGTATTGGCGAACACAGAACCGGTTAAAGCCCTGGACGACCTCAACCAAAGTATATTGATTGTCGTAAGTATTAGCGGTGCAAGTCTCAGGTTAAGACCAAATACACCTACCCTGATTTCGGACTCCCATAGACACACAGTCATAAGACCAATGGGATTCCGAAGGGGTCTATCTAGAGCGAAGCTGTTTCCCGTACCATCGGTGAAACACAACCTCCTATTACACTTGCATGAGTATCCAATACCAAAATATATGAGAACTATGCAGTTGTGCCCTCACAATGCGCACATGTGCAATACTAGTCTTTTACGTATTTATCGATGTCCAATCTCGATAATACTCTGACTAGGGATATTTAATGATTTATCCTATGTGGACTGATACTGTCTCATATCATTCTCCGTCCAGGAAAAAATCATAGGGACCTCTCATCATTTATACATCTAAGGTGATCTAATCACAAATGATAAGAGAGCAATCTCCTTTGTCACATAGTTAATGTGTACAACAACACCATGATCTGTACAAATAGTGACGCTATGGGTCATAATTGTCCAACACAGTCTCCATCAACTGTGGAAAATCGCTAATCATAGAGGTCATCCTCCTCAGCTTGCCATAAATAGAGGGCCTAGTGCCCTTGATGATCATCTTGATCTGGTCCTTCTCTGATGGCCGAGTCTACATCTTCAAAAGTTGGCTCCTCCAACGATCTATATAATCCTTGAAGCTCTCCTCCGGCTTCTGTTTGGTATTCTCCAAGTCACGGAGCGACAAGTCGATCTCCAAATTCATGACATACTGATTTAGAAAGGACTCCGCCAATGACCTCCAATCATCATTGACCTTTCTCTCTAGGCCATGATACCACACCACGGGTGCCCCCTCAAGTGACATCCCGAACATCTTCTGAACTTGACGCTTCGACGAACCCACCGAACTCATCACAGAAATATACTGCCGAAGATGGACCATCGGATCCCCATTCCCGTTGAACTTGGCTATGTCGGGCATCTTAAACTGAGAAGGCAGGTACTCCTCAATAGTCATCGCCTCGTAGTCTAGTAAGTCGTCATGCTTACCCCTTATCTTACGGGTAACTGACTCTACCTGATCCCTGAGTTTCTACAATTCTGCCTGAGACCCGGCTACCGTTTCGGCGACATACTCAGCTATTCCATCATCAAAAACATGGATCACATCACTCATCTTTTTCGGAGGCTCTTCATGTCTGGAATTCTCAGAGCTTCATGCCCCTCCTGCACGGGGCACTGCCATATTGGCCACAGCGGTGGTCAAAGCTTGCAACTGCTTGGTATTCTTAGTGAGATTAGTCTCCAGCTGATCCATGTGAGAACCCTCATTATCTGACTCACTCATGTTCGCTAATATTTTTGACGGGTCTTTCATCTTCTCTAACCCAACGGGTATCTATGGCAGCTTTAAAACTATGAGTTAGCATGGTACATGTATGCGTGCGATGCATGAGATATATAAGATGCATGAGGTGATCAAACAGAATATATCCTTCCAACCTTATTTCTCCCACACTCGGGGTAAGCCTATTTTTGGTTCTAGATAAGGCTTATTCTATGCACTGATACAAGGTACACAAAATCGCTCTCTCATATGCTATGAGGTGAACCTTGGTCACCCCGGTCCCTTTCCATCGGTAAAAGACAAAGGCCGCCCATTTACAACATTGGCTAAGCCATTTATGGGATCGTGTCATTGTCTAGAAACGATGAAATTGGGCTCTCGACAACCGTGGTCATGGGGATGAACTTGGAAGCATCCAAAAGTGTGCAAATATGTCGTAACAAGGCGTATCCTTCCTAGATGAAAGCCAGTGTGGATATCGGACTCATGCTTCTAGCATATTTGGATTATGATTGGATTTTCTAAGCCCATCAAGGTTTTCATACAAGTTGGCCCATAATTATTTCAAAGCATTCAATCATATTATTGCGAGGTGCAAACTTGTCCCAATTGAAAAAGGCCCAACATGTTTACACTTTTACAATAATGTGGCTAAATAACTTCAAATGATATGGGGCCAAACACAAAGTGGCCCATCGAAATTTTGGAAGCTTTTGGCCCGATCGTCATAAGACATAAACGCGTCCCAGTTTAAATGGCCCAACAAGTTCGTATCTTATGACAAGAAGTCCAACTGAATCCAAATGACGATGGTCTCAAACACAAGCATAAAGGGTGGCCTCAATAGGTCATACAGCTGTGGTTCACATGCGAATGTCTTCTCGGTTTTGGGGGCTGATTTTCAGGATTATTTTTAGGTTAGTTTGTTGTTCGGTTAAGGGGCAGTCTTTGGTAATGTTTTGTGTCGGTGGATTTGTTTGTTTTTTGGATTCATTTCTTGTTCACGTGTTCGTCAGTTGAGCTGTTTGTGGTTTTCGTTTGTTAAGGGGCTATGAGCGTTTTGGTGTGACGAGTGGGTAGATGCATGAATGTCGAGTGGCTTATGGCTTGTGTGCGTGAGTGTAGGGTCTGTGCGCGATTAGTGAACAAAATGAGAGGGAGGGTGTTTATGGCTTGCTGGTGACTATTTATTGTTGCCGAGTCTATAAGGTTTTGTGGCTATGTGTATGGTTGTATGTGTTGGACAATTATGACCATAACGGCACTATTTGTATAGATCATTGTTTTGTTGTACAAATTAACTATGTGACAAAGGAGATTGCACTTTTATCATTTATGATTAGATCACCTAGATATATAAATGATAGGAGGTCCCTATGATTTGTTCCTGGATTGAGAATGATATGAGACAGTATCAGTCCACGAAGGATAAATCATTAAATATCCCTAGTCAGAGTATTATCGAGATTAGACATCGATAAATGCGTAAAAGACTAGTTTACACTTGTGCGCGTTGTGAGGGCATAATGACATAGTTCTCATATATTTGGGTATAAGATACTCATGTATGTGTAATAGGAGGTTGTGTTTTACCGATGCTATGGGAAACAGCTTCACTCTGGATAGACCCCATCGGAATTCCATTGGTAGTATAACTATGTGTCTATGGAAGTCCGAAATCAGGGTAGGTATATTTGGTCTTAACCTGAGACTTGCACCGCTAATGCTTGGAACAATCAATATACTTTGGTTGTGGTCGTCCAGGGCTTTAACAGGTTCTGTGTACGCCTCTGCTGAGTATATTGAGAATCGTAGTGTGTTGGGTGTGATGTCAAGACGAAAGTGTCACTCCAGTCATATGGAGATGATGATCGCGTGGGGATACAGAACTGGTTCTCTAAAAGGGTTGCAACCGTCGGGATAATATGACTTGGTCATGATTATCCGATAATAAAGAGACTAGTTGCTTGTAATCCGATATATGCTTCGTACGGGGCAGACACTGTACCAGCCCCAGGCCTTGCATGTGATCATCTGATACTGGATCGAAATACGCAATACTACGTATATTACGTCTGATATAGATCCTTATTCCTGTAAGGATATTTCTGGAGAATTGGGTAGTTATGGCGCTTTGCTAGAAGCCAACTTTGTCTTGTAAATCGGTATAAACGTAGTACTAGGTACTTACGTGTTCGGATAGTCCGACGACCGTATTTACTGCCAACATATCCGGGGATCTCATGGGTCGATTCTCGAAGATTCACCAATGACGTATAACTCAACCTTTTATTAATCTGGGATTAATTAGATGAGAGAGAAAATTAATCTGGGATAAATTGCGGAGATATTTTATCTGGGATAAAATATTAATTAAAGAGAGAAAACGATTAATTTGGAATTAATGGATAAATTGATATATTCGATATATTAAACAAAATTGGATTTCGACGCGGAATTAAAATTAGATTTTAATTCGGGCGAACGAGTTAATTTAGAATTAAATCGTTAGCGACGTGAATAGTGATTTTGCTAGGCATAATCATTTAATTACGTCGCAATGGAAAATTCGTTATTTTGGAATTAGCAAACCTGAGCACGGGATTGTTTGCGAGCGCATTCGCATTTGGAATTCGAGTGCGGCACGCAAGTCAAATCAAGCGTCAAATCGCTAGTCGCATCAAGCGTCAAATCACATGTCACTTTGAGTGATGTGACACTTGATTGATTGATGTGATTGATTGAGTTGTTTGGTTGGTGTATGAGTGTGGAACACCCAAGGTTGTTGGATTTCAATATTTTGACTTTTGAAAGCAAAAAAAGTGTATATGATTTTGATAAAAATCAATTACCAATTTTTAAGAGACAATAACCTAATACACAAATAAATCTTCTCTCTCTCAATTCTTCATCTCTCTCTCACGCAATAAGGGCCATCTTTCTTCTAGTTTGGCAGTGAACTGCTGAGAGCCAATAAGGATATAGGGAAGCAAAGTGTTTGATTTTTGTGGCAAAAATCAAGAGAGCTAGCACTCCGAGAGACATGCGAAGGTGATAGGGAAGTCCACCCATGAGCTTGGAATCGTTTGACGAAGCCTGGAGCTTGATGGAGCTCACCCAAGCCGAATCCATGGAGGCCAAAAACAGCCACTGCCGTGAGCAGTCCAGTGAGCAGAAATCAATTTTTTTTGCCTCGCACGTCGCTCAACCGATCGATGTGAGTATTCTGCAACTCCCTCGATGTATTCGCACTTATTATCATTGCTTGAAATGATCTTGGGAAGATTTGAAAACCCCAACAATGGTATCAGAGCGATTGAAAAGCATGAAATTGATTAGGGCTTAAAATTTGGGTAAATTGAATTTGAGCATGTTTTAATGAAATTGGATGAATTAGTATGCTTAATACATGTTTAATTGAGGATTGATTTGATCAATTTGATGAAATTGTGTTTGGAACATTTTTTCCCCAAAATTTTGGCATGGCCGAATGGAGCCCTAAATGTGATCTTGGTGATTTTTTGATTTGATTCATTGGATGACTTAAAATCATTCGGGAATGTTGATTTAATATTGATTGTGGATTCAATTGGATTGAAATCGAAATCGATTTAAAATTCCCTACAAAAGCCGAGACAAGTGAAGCATGAATGGGTTTGAATTTTGTTAAATTATGTTGGACATGATTTAATGATGATAACCATGATTAATTAGGCTAATTTGATGTTTTGGAAATATTGATTTGGGTGATTAATAATGCTATACACTTTGGTAATTAAATTGGGAATTTGGAATTTGTAATTAAATTATATTGGGCCTAATTTTGGAAATTGTACTTTTAAAGTTGTAAATGGGCTTATTGGGCTTGGTTGTACTAAGTTGGGTTTAGGCAAAATTGGTTGGATCCAATTGGGCCCAAAACCGCTTCCATAAATCCCAAATGCGACTAATGGACCTTTAAAGTTTAATTGGACCTAATAGGCCAAAATTGATTTCTAGGCTTATGGGGTAACTCCCGGATTGGACTTTGGTTATTGGGTTCGACCCGAGTTGACCAAAAGTCCACGCCTTAAGAAATTAATTAAAAGCCCATTGGACTTTAATTAAATTAACGTTGGACGTTATCGGGCTTTGAGACCGGTAGCGATTAAATTTGGAATTTAAATCGTAAAGGTTTATAAATAAAGTGTGATATTTAATTTGGAATTAAATAAGCGAATTAGTATTAAATGCAAATTGAATTGGATTTATTTTGTGGTTTAATTTAATTCGAGAATTCGTACTTTGAGTACTTATTTGCAAAACGAGTTTGACTCGAGCAAAATCAAATCGTTGTTTGAACATTGGATGGTCACTAATTATCAGATTAATTAATTTGATTAGATTGATTGATAACATGCTTCTGTGAATACATGGTTGCGATGCATGAATAATGTATATCAGATGGATATTAGATGGGTGGGGCAATTTTAGAAATTGTTGTAATAAATTTGATTTATTAATTGGACCTGCGTGTCCATCCTTATTACCTCCTTATTCTTTGTATTCTCTTCTCACATATTCCCCTCAATGTAAATTAGGTTTCTTTAGAAGTGTAGTGTAACGGGTAGAAGTAATACATGTGCTAGCGGGAGAGAGAAATAGAGAGATTTGATCTAGGATCAATGTGTAAAGTATCCCTCCGCATATCATTATTATTTTATTATACGCGCTTTATTATGTATTTAGAACGGATGTTTAAGGGTGTATGATGATGAGACCTTAACAAAGATAATAAATTGGTTGCCAATTTGCACGCGAAAAACCCTCACAAATATTAAGCGTTTTTCCTTCCATTGAGTGATTCTTACTCAAGATCTAAGACTGGCATTGGTTTGTTGGCCAAAGTCAAGACCTTTGTAATTCGAGGATGTGTTTGAATCACGAAGGCTTTGTTCCATATTGGTGTCTTGTCCAAGTTGTGGTTTGTTGGCCAAAGTCAAGACCATTTCTTGTCCATCGACATTGATTACGAAGCTTTCCTTGGTCAATGGGTCGCGCTTAACTGGAATTACTAAGTTTGTTGTGCCAAAGCCAAGGCTTAGCTGATTCAGAGGAAAAAGGTTAGGTAATATATGGGCATATATAAGATATATGTTTTGGACTTGGATATCCCCCTACTGGATCTAGGAATTGGATTAGATCCAATTGATCTTTGAGATCTACCTAGTTAATTATCATACAATTTGTTGGCTAAAGTCAAGATTGTGTGATATTTAACGGGATCCTAGCCCACTAGGAAACACGGTTTCCCGAGTACTCGACAGAGGGTTAGAGGCTCGCTGAAAAATAGTGGGAGGCAAGAATTGAATTTGCAATATTCGTTTAATTACTTGCCATAGGCGCTCAAATCAAATATCATTCGTCAAATAATTAAATGTTAGTTGGAGTAATATTTAAATTGTTGTTTTAATTAACAGTTGGACTGTATTCAAACAGATTAAAAGTATAGTTGACTAATATAGTTGGACTATAATAATCATTATATTTACAGTACCTGAAATTGTTGATTAAATAGTTGGACTATTAGAATCAAGATAAAATTGAAAGATTGACATTTAAAACATAAACCTAGGGAAAATGTATTTAAATGGTTTAATTTTCAAATTGGGAATAAAATTTCAGGATGGTCCTGGAAACTAATAAGTTACTTTATTTGATAAAATAACATATTAAGCCTAAGCCCGGAGTTAAGAAAATAGTAGAGCATAATCTTTGGAAGATTTATGTGATAATAACGTTAGTGCTTAATCCATTAAGCTTGTCGCATTAGACTCCTTAATTTCTTTGTCAGAACTAAGGGTTAGATCCTTAAAGTATGATAATGAAATTGAAGGATCTTCATAAATCTATACTTAGATTTTTAGAAGTACTAAATTGCAATACATAACTCTTGGAGAGTTAATGACTATTCTCAAGGAGACAAAGTCAAAATTTGAAATAGGCAAGTAGCGCAAGGCGCACCTTACTTCGATATTCTAGAAGGCCATGGCTTGGCCAAAGGCTTCTGGAGTGTTGAAATGGGAAAAGGCAAAATCATTATAATCTTCTGGGAAGATAAAGGACATATCCCAAAATGTCTGCCTAAATTGTGGCAAACGGGATCGCGTAAGCGTGACTGCCGTTTGGACAAATCAGACATGAAGGAATTGAAGACGAGCAAGGCTCTAACTTCAAATATGTTTGTCAAAAATATGGTCATTACTAGTATTGAAATTGGATTTTAAATACTTAGTGTGATACATAAAAATATACTGATATTCAGAATCTGCTATGAGCAGGATACTGACTTCAGTTGAGATTAATCTGCGAAACAGAAACGGGACGAAAGTCGCTGTTTTGACCGTAGATACCTAAGTTTAGGAACTACCCTCGGGTGCGTACTTAAATTAGGAAACTGTTATAATGTAACTAGTTTGACTAGATACATTATCTCTATATCATTGTATAACCCGCTGCGGGTGTACCTTTATATTCTAGAACACTAAAGTGTTTTATTATATAAAAAGATATTGAGATAAACACATTAGATGTGAATAACATAATTTATATTTTGAATATAAATAAATCTCAAACATATAACATGACAAACAAATAGCTCAAACTGATTTGATCAGATGAAACTTTTGTGGCATTATTGTCTGGGACACAACTAAACAAAGACTCGTATATCCACACTTTTGAAGAGTGGGTACCAGGACTGATTTGATCCTATTCAAATAATGTCTACGAATCTAGTTTATTGGGCAAAGTGCCTAAAACACTATTTACTTGGTAAAAGTACAAATGCCACTGATCTGTTAGCCCTAGTTCATGGTGAAGCAAGTGGGCCCATGTCTAGCTAGGCTAGATGTGGATATGAATATTTCGTGACCTATACGGATGTGGCATCGCGTTATGGTTATGTGTTTCTTTCGAAACATAAATCGGAAACCTTTAGAGTTTCGACACGAAATAGACAGACAGATCGGCTAAAGTATTAAACAGTCGGGGTAAGACCGTAATGGAAAATACTTAAGCAATAAGTTTCTTAAATACTTGAAAGAGTATAGTATTCTTTCAATAAGGACTCCTCCCGGAACACGTCATTTGACGGTGTGTCCGAACAGAGTAACCAAATTTTGTTAGACATGATAAGGTTAATCATGAGTCGCTCTGAGCTACCATTTCCTTCAATGGATAAGCATAAACAGTGCAAAACTTATTTAGAATAAGGTTCCATAAAAAACTGTTTGACAGATCTCATATAGATATGAACAGGAAAAAACTAGGTTTCTCATTCCTGATATTTGGGTATGCTGGGCATATGTTTGGATGATACCAAACTAAAACCCAAATTGGATACGTTTCTAATTGTAGGTTATCCTAGGGATACCAAAGTATAGTACTTATACATCTCACAAAAGAACAATAATTTGTAGCTCGCCATGCGATTTTCCTAAGAGGAATACCGATATGCAGTGGTAAGTGGGAGGATAGTAAAACTCGATGAAAAATCGGAGTAATACTATTCCAGGCACCAAGTCCTTCATGGAACATAAATAATTCATCAAGGATGAAACTATACCAGTAATCTTCGAATACACAAGAACTGCGTAAGTCGGAGAGAGTCAGAAAACAACCTGGGGTATGGGTTTCTGATCTCACCTCGTTAAGATGTCAATCTTATTGAGGAATACCAACTGACTACGTATGAGGAAGTGATACAATCGACTCCCAATTATGGCAAAGTTCCATGATATCCGAAATGGATTCCATGTGAATCAACTATGTTTGGATACTAGTTGAAGTACCGCAAGGCATTGTGCCTATTGGTACAATATAAG
The DNA here is from genome assembly GCA_019454045.1 of Zanthoxylum bungeanum. Taxonomy (NCBI): domain Eukaryota; kingdom Viridiplantae; phylum Streptophyta; class Magnoliopsida; order Sapindales; family Rutaceae; genus Zanthoxylum; species Zanthoxylum bungeanum. The sequence goes on from SKCR01030067.1 coordinate 62,430, forward strand.
TCTTCAAGGAAGACATACGTGGAAGGCAACATACCAATGTATAAAGCTAGGCTTTTAGCGAAAAGGTATCGTTCAACATTATGTTGACTACGACGAAACCTTTTACCTGTTTCCACGGTGAATCCATTTGGATAATGCTTGCTAACGCTACATGTTTCATTTATGAAATATGTCAGCTGAGCGGGAAAATCGCTTTCCTGAAAAGGAACCTTTTGGAGGATGTTGACAACATCTTGTCGGTTTGTCGTACCAAAACTAGCAAACAAGGTTTGCGGGTTATTCGATCCATGTTTGGATTGAAGCAAGCATTGGGTTCTTGGAATTATCATTTTGATGTAATCATAATAGTTTATGATTTAATTCAAAACGAAATGATTCTTGTGTATAAAAGGGTTAGTGGGAGCGCACTGACAGTGAATGTCCCATAAATAATGATAATATATGTTATTTCTTGGAAATGATATTCCCATAAAACTATCGGTGAAAGCTTGGCTTTCGAGAAAATTCTCCGTGGAATTCTTGGGAGAAACAACCTTTATTCAAGGAATAAAGATCTACTGGGATAGATTAAGTTGTTAAGACTCTCCGAGAAATCTTACATTTAAAAATGTACATGACCTGGTGTCTCATACGCTTTGAGCATATGGATTCACAAACAAGCCAATCCAAGTGATAGTCACTAGATTGAAATTAAGAACATCGTTTAGTTTCTTAGAGAACTAAGGATGTTGTCTTAAACTAAGGAGATGGAGAACTTGAAGTGACTGGGATCACTGTAGCAAGTTTCCTAAACCGATAAAAATGACTATAAGTCGTAACAACGGTACTATACAGTTTGAATAATGGAATAGAGAGCTGGAAATATTCCAAGCAAGATACTGTTACCGAATGAAGAACAAATGCGGGTTATTGCTGCAGCTGAGGCAGCAATAGAAGCCATTTGGGTCGATAATAATCTAATTAGATTAGATATAGTTCTCTTAGCAGCTGAGCTAGGCTTCAGCACAAGCTAAAGAATTAATGGTCTCATCAACGATCCAGATATATACTTCAATAATCATCTGATTCGTTCGGATCATACATCGTGGCGCTGTGATGATCGTATAAATCGCATCAGACGATAATCAAGCAAATCCGCTGACGAAAGCCTTTTCTCAGCAATTTGAGCCAACCGTACATAGTTCGGGTGTCAGACACTCGAGTGACTGCTATAGGCCAAGTGGGAGATTGTTGGACAATTATGACCCATAGCGTCACTATTTGTACAGATCATGGTGTTGTTGTACAATTAACTATGTGACAAAGGAGATTGCACTCTTATCATTTTGTGATTAGATCACCTAGATATATAAATGATAGGAGGTCCCTATGATTTGTTCCTGGATTGACAATGATATGAGACATTATCAGTCCACGAAGGATAAATCATTAAATATCCATAGTCAGAGTATTATCGAGATTGGACATCGATAAATGCGTAAAAGACTAGTATTACACTTGTCCGCGTTGTGAGGGCATAACGGCATAGTTCTCATATATTTGGGTATATGATACTTATGCAAGTGTAATATGAGGTTTTTTTTTACCGATGGTATGGGAAACAGCTTCGCTCTGGATAGACCCCCTCGGAATTCCATTGGTAGTATGACTATGTGTCTATGGAAGTCCGAAATCAGGGTAGGTGTATTTGGTCTTAACCTGAGACTTGCACCGCTAATGCTTGCAACAATCAATATACTTTGGTTGTGGTCGTCCAGGGCTTGAACAGGTTCTATATACGCCTCTGCTGGGTATATTGAGAATCATAGTGTGTTGGGTGTGATGTCAAGATGGAAGTGTCACTCCAGTCATATGGAGATGATGATCGCGTAGGGATACAGAACTGGTTCTCTAAAAGGGTTGCAACCGTCGGGATAATATGACTTGGTCATGATTATCCGATAATAAATAGACTAGTTGCTCGTAATCCGATATATGCTTCGTACGGGGCAGACATGTACCAGCCTCAGGCCTTGCATGTGATTATCTGCTATTGGATCGAAATACGCAATACTACGTATACTACGCCTGATATAGATCCTTATTCCTGTAAGGATATTTTTGGAGAATTGGGTAGGCATGGCGCTTTGCTAGAAGCCAACCTTGTCTTGTAAATCGGTATAAACGTAGTACTAGGTACTTACGTGTTCGGATAGTCCAACGACCGTATTTACTGCCAACATAGCCAGAGATCTCATGGGTCGCTTCCTGAAGATTCACCGATGACGTATGACTCGCACTTTTATTAATCTGGGATTAATTACATGAGAGAGAAAATTAATTTGGGATTAATTGCGAAGATATTTTATCTGGGATAAAATATTAATTAAAGAGAGAAAACGATTAATTTGGAATTAATCGATAAATTAATATATTCGATATATAAAAAAAATTGGATTTCGACGCGGAATTAAAATTAGATTTTAATTCGGGCGAACGAGTTAATTTAGAATTAATTCGTTAGCGACGTGAATAGTGATTTCTCTAGGCATAATCATTTTATTTAATTACGCGCACCGAAAATTCATTAATATGGAATTAGCGAACCCGAGCCCGGGATTGTTTGCGAGCGCATTCGCATTTCAAATTCGAGTGCGGCACGAAGTCAAATCAAGCGTCAAATCGCTAGTCGCATCAAGCGTCAAATCACATGTCACTTTGAGTGATGTGACACTTGATTGATTGATGTGATTGATTGAGTTGTTTGGTTGGTGTATGAGTGTGGAACACTCAAGGTTGTTGGATTTCATTAGTTTGACTTTTGAAAGCAAAAAAAGTGTTTATGATTTTGATAAACATCAATTACCAATTTTTAAGAGACAATAACCTAATACACAAATAAATCTTCTCTCTCTCAATTCTCCATCCCTCTCTCACACCCATAAGGGCCATCTTTCTTCTGGTTTGGCAGTGAACTGCCGAGAGCCAATGAGGAGATAGGGAAGCAAAATGTTTGATTTTTGTGGCAAAAATCAAGAGAGCTAGCACTCCGAGAGACATACGAAGGTGATAGGGAAGTCCACCCATGAGCTTGGAATCATGTGACGAAGCTTGGAGCTTGATGGAGCTCACCCAAAGCCGAATCCATGGAGGCCAAAAACAGCCACTGCCGTGAGCAGTCCAGTGAGCATAAATCAATTTTTGTTTCCTCGCACGTCGCTCAACCGATCGATGTGAGTATTCTGCAACTCCCTCGATGTATTCTCACTTATTTTCATTTCTTGAAACGATCTTGGGAAGATTAGAAAACCCCAACAGTATGGTGCTTATGTCGTCGTTTGTGATGAGTGGAGAAAAGAGACAGAATTGTGTTTAGGTTGTTGACTGCTCAGTCAGGCTGTGTGTGAGAGAGAATGAGCAGAGAGCTAGTGAGAGAGAGAAGTCGAGAGTGAGAGGTGAAGCTAGAGTTCTTTTGGTTCAAAGTGCCGTAAGTGAGAGAGTGTCCAAAAGAGAGGAGGCTAAGGTTTATGTGAATGCCGAGAGTGAGAAAGAGTTCCCAAGAAGAGCATTAGGGTTTTGTTTTTGTGTTATTTTTTTGTTTGTCTATGCCGAGAGAGGCGAGGGTTTGTTTGTTGTTTTTAGAGGGATGGCAGAGATGATTTTTTAAGGTTTCATTCCATTTCTTTATTTTTGCGTGAGTTTGATGATAGATAGAAGATAGGCTAGGTTTAGTTTAGTTGTCTTATAGTGGTGCATTAGGGTTAGGGTTATGCATGTGGGCTTATAAGGGTATATAGTAAAAGCTCCCGCCGGCGAAGAGGGTTGCCATAACTAGGTTCCCCACTCAAGGGTTCGAGCAACCAAGTGAACGCACCCTTTTTATACCCTAAGGTACGTGCCAACGAGTGATGATACTATATAACGATCCGCCGCTTCGAGCGAAAATGACTTCACGATACATGATGCCATCAAGGTAAGAAATGGTATGCAAAATATATGAGACAAGGTTAACTAAAGCAAAAATCACAAACATTACAATACATTATTTCGAGCGAAAATGACTTCACGATAAATTTGAAGGATTTTCATGGATCTTTTTAGACTTTGAAATACTAAATTGCAATAAATAATTCTTGGAGAATTAATGACTAATCTCGAGGAGATAAAGTCAATGTTTGAAATAAGGGAAGTAGCGTAAGGCGCACCTTACTTCGATATTCCAAAGGCCAAGGCTTGGCAAAAGGCTTCTGGAATGTGAAAATGGAAAAGGAAAAATCATTATAATCTTCTAGGAAAATAAAAGGACATATCCAAGAAGGAATTGAAGACGAGCAACGCTCTGACTTCAAATCTGTTTCCCATAAATTGTTCACTACTAGTATTAAAATTGGATTTTAAATACTTAGTGTGATACATTAATATATGTATTGATGTTCAGAATCTGTTTTGAATAGGATACTGACTTCAATAGAATTTATCTGCGAATGAAAACGAGACGAAAGTCGATGTTTTAACCGTAAATACCTAAGTTTGGGAACTACCCTTTGGGTATGTACATAAATTATGAAACTGTTATAATGTAACTAGTTTGACTAGAAACATTATCTTTATATCAGCGTATAATCCGCTGCGGATGTACCTTTATATTCTAGAACACTAAAGTGTTTTATTATATAAAGATGATATTGAGATAAACACATTAGATTGAATAACAGTATTTATCTTTAGAATATAAATAAATCTCACACCTATAACATGACAAACTAATAGCTCAAACTGATTTGATCAGGTTGAAACTTGAATGTGGCATTGTTGTCTGGGACACAATTTAAACAAGAATCGTATATCCACACTTTCGAAGAGTGGGTACTAGGACTAATTTGATTCTATTCAAATAAAGTCTATGAATCTAGTTTATTGGGCAAAGTGCCTAAAACACTATTTACTTGGTAAAAGTGCCAGTACCACCGATCTGTTAGCCCTAGTACATAGTGAAGCAAGTGGGCCCATGTCTACCCAGGCTAGATGTGGATATGAATATTTCGTGACCTTTACGGATGTGGCATCGCGTTATGGTTACATATTTCTTTTGAAACACAAATCGAAAAATTTTAAAGTTTCGACACGAAATAGACAAAAGATCGGCCTAAAGTATTAAACCATCAGGTTTGACCATGATGAAAATACTTAAGCAATAAGTTTCTCATATACATGAAAGAGTATAATATTCTTTCAATGAGACTCCTCCACGGAACCGTCAGTTTGACAGTGTATTCGAAATAAGAGACGAATTTGTGGGACATGATAAGGTTAATCATTGTTTGGGCCAAAATTGACCTAAGGGCAAAAACGACATTACGCCACAAGACTAGAAGCCCATCTGCAAACTGGGCCCACACACGAAGATATTACATAAAGGTCCAGGCCTGTTGAACATAAAGAAGATCAACGGGCGCCAGTTACAAACTTGAAGAAAGAATCTGCATTCATAAATACTACCATGAAGTCGACGGTTTCAGGGGAAGAGAAAGATCATCAGTTACCGAGTATGGAAGATCCGAATCAAAGCCTCATTAATAATAACTCCAACGGCAGATAAAGAGAGGATACCAATACCTATAAAAAGAGGAAGAAAGACACCATCAAGGGGATCGAAAAAGAGACCACCCCAATTATAAAGTCGAAACTGATTCACAACCGCCCTCACGGCACACACTGAAGGTTGAGGTACATAAAAGCCTTGACCAGTTTACTTTACGTTGATCGATACCATCACTAACTTGAGCGTCGGAGTGTCTACGGTTTCCACCACACCGGTGGGCAGTAAGCTCCTTATTCGTTCTATTTGTTTTGCAGGATTTACTCGCGCCCTACAAATTGATAATCTCGATTGTGGACCTTGGCCGAAATCAGAGTCTACAATTTGGCGCCCACCGTGGGGCTGACGAGTGAATCGACAAGAGGTAGAACGTCTCAACAAAGTAATCAACAATGGCGTCAAGCAACGAACATATCCCAGATCAACTAGCGGTACAAATTGCCATGCTCCAAGAACGACTCACAAACCTGGAAGAAGAAAATCTCACGATGCGAAATACCAACGAAAGTTTACAACAAAGGCTAGATCACCTATCATCCGACCCTCAGCATAATCCTCAAGGCCAAACTAGCGGTAGGGTAACCGAAGTAGTCCAACTGCTCCACCCGTGTTAGATGAACCAGACAGCAATCACCCCCCAGC
>SKCR01030068.1:0-41624 GCA_019454045.1 Zanthoxylum bungeanum
TTCTCTTTTCTCTTATCTTTTTGCTTTTGTGTGCATTAGATTAATGTTTGTGGGTTTCATTGCTGTAAGCCCTCACGAGACTACAACTCGTCCACTAGGGACACCTAGGGGTTTAAAGGCTTGTTGCATACGTTAAATGCAACTGTGATCCCTACGAAAGTGACTTAGTTTAATTTTATTTTAAAGTTGTTTATTGCATTTTATTTTGTTGTTTTGCTCGAAGACTAGCAAAATGCTAGGTTTGGAGGTGTGATAAGCGGTAAATATATCAGTATTTACCATACCTTTTACTTAATATTTTGTATAGTTTCTTCAGTTTTGTGAATATTTTGACGTGTTTGTGTTATTTTGTAGATAAATAAAAGAACATGACTGTGTGGAAGCAATTCGGGGCCAAAACATCAAAAACGGACAAAAAAGACAAAAATATAAATTTCCTGCTAAAATGCACCGTCTGCTATCATGCACCGCTAACGTGCGCCGGACACGTGTCAAAATCAGAGAAACTTGCTATCATGCGCACATGCTAACATGCACCTAGCACATGTCAACATCACAACAGTCTTACTAACGTGCGCCGGACACGTGTTATCATCTCATGCTGTCGACATTTACTATGCACGCATCGCGACGCGCAACACGTCACGTGTCGCGACGCCGAAACAATAATTCAGCTGCTGATGCAACCGACGCCATGTGTCACGATCTTGTTTAATCAAACGCGCATCGTGACGCGCAAGGGTTCTGCGTCGCGATGCGCGGGGCAGAATTTTCACAATAAATAGAGGCTGAAATCAGAAGAAAATTAATACATTCTTCTGGGGAATTCCTTAAGAATACTAAAAAGATTGTATCTTGTTTGTTTATTTACATCTTTCTGTATTTAATTTTACGCAATAGTACTTTTTTTACTTTACTTTTCAGTCTTTATTTTTACTGCTCAGTATGAGGAGGTAACTCCCCTCTGCTAGGGTAAGAGGTCAAGCCTTTATTACTAATATTTAGATTAATCTCCTTTAATTGTAATATATAAACTATTTAAAAACTGACTTAATGGGATACCGCCTTTATGGTTGGTTGGATTTAATTAAAGTAATTTTAACCTGACTAAATTGGATACCGTCTTTATGGTCGGTTGGTAATGTCATGCAAAGTTTATATATTATAATAAGTGAGATATATAAAATAGAAGTAATAAAAGTGGATCATCTAACCCGAATATTTTCTTTTATTGTTTATTTTACATTTTTAATTTCCAAGTTTTACTTTATGTCGTTTAATTTATTTAAGCTTTTACTAGTCCTAGATATGTGTTGTAACTAAACCCGTTATCTGGGGTTGTGATGAATTCCAATATCACTGGTTTATAAGGGGTTAATTTTGTGTCTTGGGTAATATAAAGGTTTATTTATTATGTCTTAAGTTTAATGCATCTTGTTAACTGACCATTAATAAGATTGATCTGGTAAACTTAAAATGAACTTGACGGAGGGATTTTAGGTTTCAGCCTTAGACTTAATAGCTCACGATCTCCCTTAAGGATTAGATACCCCTTAATAGATTTCCTTCCAGGATTGACATATACTTGTCGGGGGGTAGCCAATTGGAACTTAATCTTAATGAATTCAGGTAACTTGGTTTACATAGACATATGATTAATTGAGTTATTTTGGTATTTGCATCTGACCATCGACATAAGCTTTTGCATAAATTCGTGTTCCAGGTTAATAAACCGATATATTGCACAAACATGAGATAACCACTTCATCTTTAAAAGATATTAGAAGAATTCAAAACCCTAGATAGTTTAATAATATTGAATTTTCCTTTCATCTACTTTGCACTGTTTTATTTACTTGTCTTAAATTCAAATTCACCATCCAATCAAACAACCAATCTATTAGATACTCGTAAACATTTGGCTTCATAAATTAATAGTTTGGGTATTAAGTCTTCGTAGGATCGATACATTTTATATTACTTGAGCGATACGTGCGTTGGCGTTACGTGTGTGATTTCACCGATCAAGTACTTGGCAATGTACGTAATTTCTTGGACCACAATGATTTCCATGAAAGGAGAAGATGTAAGGGTGGTAGAAAAATCTGGGCTCAGTCTGGTCCGTTTCGTCCGGACTTTGGCCCGGCTCTGGTTAAAAAAAACTGGGACGGGCCCTATACTCAAAAGTCCGACTCGGGCTCGGACCCGAGCCAGGCTTAGCATTTTTGGCCCGGGCTCAGCCCGGCCCGGGCCAAAACAAAAAAAAAAAAAACACACACACACACTCATATATATATATATTAATATGTTTATAGCATTTTTATTAGTTTGTAGCATTTAAATTGTTAATTTATTGATGAAAATTTTGATTTATTTACGAATTATCTTTGCATTGTATTTGTATGTTTTTTATTTTTTTTTTACAAAAACGAGTCGGATAAAGCCCGGGCCCGAGTTGGGTCGGGCTTTTCCCTGGCCAGGGCTTTTTTTCTCTGTCGGGCTTATCAAATTCCGAGCCCGGCCCGGCCCATTGCCACCCTTGAGAAGATGCCGTGTCTCTATTTAAGGAGATGAGATTTGATGGGGTTGATCCAAATGATGTACATTTATTGGGCTCATTCGGAAGTTGGTTGATGAAGGGCGAATGGTTCATGGGCTTTATGTAAAGACTAATTTCTTATCAGAACTAAGTGTCCTCATTTTTAGGGATGGGAAATTACGGATGCAGATCTTGATATGTATTTGCATTAAATGTTGTGGATTCGGATCTGTATTCGGATCTGCATATTTTTATGCAGATCCTGATACGTATTTTGTCTGTACAGATCTCCGAATGTTCGGATCTGTAAAAAAAATCTGGATTTATATTTATATTTTAAAATTATTTAATTTTAAATGGTTAAAATAAAATAAAATAACATTCATATCTAAAAAAAAAAGTAATTTAACATCTAAAACAATGTTTATAATTTAAAATCTATCTAAAATCATTTAAATCTAAGTATAAAATTATAATAAAACCATAAATAAAATTAATAATTTTTTAATTTTTAATTTTTTTTTTTTTTTATCCCGATCCAGATATTCAGATTGTGGATTCGGATCTATACAGATCTTTAAACTTCAAATCTGAATCCAAATATTTATTAGTACGGATCCATATTTTTTCGAATCTAAATCCGAATAAATTTGACTCTCTGCTAATTACCATCCCCATATCATTATTCTTGTATGGTAGACATGTTGGGCCGTGTTGGGAGACTAGAGGAGGCGGAGGAGTTGGTGGGTCAGATTCATGGAGGGCCAGGATTGTCTGTGTTGCAAAGGTTGCTAGGAGCTTGTAGGATACATGGCAATGTGGAGATGGATTGAGAGGTACATAAAATAAAATCCTCCATTTTAAAATCCCGATAAATCAATGAAAATGATAAAATAATTATTATCTTTAAAAATAACCAGCATTTATAATTTATTATTAATAAAAATTATTTGTTATGTTTCATTTTATTTATTAGTTTTAATGGATGTTTTTATGTTTTAGTTGATATGGATATATTGTGGATGATTTCATTTCGAAGATTAGATGATTTTATGCTAGATGATTTTATGTTTTTAGTTTTTTTTCGTGTTTGGATTGAGACCGCCAGAGATCATGGATGTGGGAAACTATCAATCTTAGTTATTCAGGAGGAGTTTACTGATTATTCACTTTGATTTTGTTTCTCCATTGAAATGAATGAATAATTGATAAGAGGCAAAAGCTTGTATATTTCCAAGTCATTTTCTTTTCTTAAGGAGTTGATGAATTATCATTTAGCAACATTATAAAATATACAAATTCTTTTACTTCTTGCATCAAGATAGTCAATTAAGTTTTATACACCAATTGATGTGATATATATATCTAATTGTTATATTAGCAATTATAATTAAATAAGTGGTATAAAAAAAAATATGTTGTTTAATTGCTTAGGAAAGAGAATTGATCAGTTGCTACTACTCTTATGCTTTTAGATTTTAGTTGAAGTCATGGTTGACTAGAATTAAGAAATTAATTCTTTAATTTCTATTATTTTTCTGCAATTATTTATGCTGACTAATTTTTCTCTACACTTTTCATGTCCCCCAACCAACTAGACAATCTGGTAGCTGCATTCAACATTCAATGAAATTAATCGGAAAAATCTTAACAATAACCAGTTGTTGGATTGAAATTTATGCTATAGCAGAGTTTGAAATACAGAGGAATATAAAAGGATTTCAATTGATATGAATCTTATTGATCTGAGGCAAGTTATTTATATTAGTTTGTGATAACAAAGTTTGCTTAACTTAATGCTAAGATCAATGAGTTGTTATATCATTCTAACTAACAAATCAAATATCAAATAATGAAACAACCTAATTCTAGGCTATTTATTAGCAACTAACTTCCTGAAAATATTCCAGATACTTTGCACCTTATATGCCAATATCTCAACACTCCTCTTTGGCATTAAGGTGACAAACACTTATTTTTTTCTTCATCCTTTCAAATTTTTCCTTTGGCAATGGCTTGGTGAATATATCTGCAAGCTAGTCTTCAGAAGAATAATGAATATGGACCACTTCATTAGATTGTTGAACTTCTCTAATAAAATGATACTTGATTCTAATATGCTTTTTTCGACTATGAAATATTGGATTTCTTGATATAGAGACTGCAGATATGTTGTCACAAAAAAAATTAGTTGCCTTAACTTGATCATGTCTCAAATCAATCAACAATTTCCTTAACCAAATAGCTTGATTCACAGTTAATGCAGCAACAATGTATTCTGCTCATGCTGTTGACTGAGCTGTGGTTTCTTGTTTCTTAGAGCACCAAGAAAAACATGCAGAACCAAATGAAAATATATAACTTGATGTACTCTTTGAGTCATCTTCACAGCCACCCCAATCGCTATCAGTATAGCCTTTTAGTTCCAGCTTATTTTCTGTAGAACTTGAGAATTTTACACCACATGTCAATGTCCCTTTGATGTATCTGAGCACTCTTTTTGTTGTAGCAAAGTGTTTCTGACTTTGTGATTGCATGAACCTGGAGAGCACACTCACAGCAAATAGAATGTCAGGTCTGCTGGCAGTGAGATACAAAAGACTCCCAATTAAGCTTCTGTACATATTTGCATCCACTTTATATGTATCATAATCTTTTCTTAGCTTCTCGCCAGTTGTCATAAGAGTAGATACTGGTTTACAATCTTGCATTTTTAATTTTATTAGCACATCCAAAGCATACTTGTGTTGATAGATGAAAATTCCAGTCATGGATTGCATAACTTCCATTCCAAGAAAATATTTCATGGTGCCAAGATCTGTTATTTCAAATATCTTTCTCATTTCATCCTTGAATTCTTGAATCAGCTCAAGATCACTTCCTGTCACGAGCATATCATCCACATATATAGTGACTAGTAAATAAGATGTTTTGTCATTTCTCACATACATAGTAGCTTCACTTTGACTTCTATTGAAACCAAGTTGGAGCAGATGCTGATCAATCATTTCATACCGAGCCCCGGGGACTTGTTTAAGTCCATATAAGGCTTTCTTCCGGAGATACACTTGGTCTTCTTTTTCTAGCATTGCATACCTTGCAAGTTGTTTCATAAATATTTCTTCATTAAGAAAGACATTCAAGAAGGCAGACTTTTCATCCAATTGACGTAATTGCCATGAGTTCTGAGCTGCTAGTGCAATGAGTAGTTTTATAGTGTCATATCTTATCACATGAACAATTGTCTCCTGATAGTCTACCCCATATCGATGTGCAAAGCCCTTCACCACTAATCTGGCCTTGTGTTTGTAGATTGAGCCATCAAGATTAAGCTTAGTCTTGTAGACCTATTTGACTTCAATGACTCTTTGATTTCTTGGTCTTTCCATAAGCTGTCGTGTTTCATTTTTGTTTATCATTTCTAGTTCTTCTTCCCTTGCACTCCTCCATTCTTGAAAATCTTTAGCTTCAGCATAATCTACAAGTTCTGTGACTGCCAAGTTATAGCTTTGATAAATATGTTGTAGAGATCTTGTGCCTCTAACGGGAAGATCATCAAAGTTGTCATCAATCAAATGATCACTTCTGTATTTTTTTAGTCTACATTTTGACTTCATTTTCCCAATTCCAGGCTGTAGCTTCATCAAATTTCACATTTCTGCTCAAGATGACTTTGTTACTTTGAGGGCATGAAAAATTTATACCACTTTGTTGAAGCTCCATAGCCAACTAGTATTCCTTTTTCAGCCTTATTGTCCAGTTTGCTCCTATTTTGATGTGGTATTAAGTAATAACAAATACTTCCAAATATCATCAAATGATGCACAAAAGGAGTGATATTATTCCATGCCTCATATGGTGTTCTATTCTTCAAAGTTTTTATAAGTAACATGTTCGGAAAATACACTTTCACAGCTTCTGCCTAGAATTGATTAGGTAGTTTCTTCTCAACTAGAAGACTTCTGGCCATCTCCATGATAGTTCTGTTCATTCTCTCTGAAATACCATTTTGTTGTGGTATGTATGGTGTTGTAAACTACTGTTCAATACTTGAGTTCCTGCAAAACTCAACAAACATATTAGAAGTGTATTCAGCCCCATTGTCAGACCTTAAGACCTTTATTTTGATCACTTTTGTTTTCAACAAGGGCATTGAAGTTCTTAAACTCAGCAAACACTTCACTATTCTGCTTGATGAAATACACCTAACAAACTCTTGTATGATCATCTATGAACATCAGAAAGTATTTATTTCCATTCAATGATGTTTTATTCATGGGATCACATATATCTATATGAATCAGCTGCAACTTCTCAGAGGCTCTCCAAGCTTTTTTTTTTCCCTGAAATGGAAGCTTTGTCTGTTTTCCTTACTGGCATACTCCACAAATTTTGATTTCTAAAGCAAGTGAGGGCAAGTTTCTGATATAATCTTGCTTGTTCATAGAGACTAGGCTATTGTGATTGACATGGCCTAGCCTTTTGTGCCATAAAACTGAGTCTTTAATTTCTGCACATACATTTATAATTTTACTACAGTCAATTGTAAATGTATTGCCATTCATTTCAGCTTTTAACAACTCAAACCCACTAGGTTCAAAGATTGTACAGACAATGTTCTTGAACTACAAATAGTATTTCCTTTCAAGCATCTGGCCAACATTCAACATGTTTCGATTAAGATTAGGCACAAATAACATATTAGAAATTTGTTTGATTCATTGTTGTGTTGCAACTGCTACTGTGCCTCTTCCTTTTACTTACATCAGCTCTCCGTTGCCTACTCTGACTGAGGAATTATAAGATTTATCCATATCAATAAACAAGCTTGCATTGAAGGTCATATGATGTGTGCATCTACTATCAATAATCCAAGTTTTATTGCTTCTTGGCTTCAATGAACTTATAACGACAAACATTGTCTCCTCTTGTATGTTAGCCTCTTCTTATGCTGCTTATGATTGTTGACTGGATTGATAGTTCTTATTTTTAAATTTTCAAACCTTAGATACATGCCCAAGTTATTTACATTTACCACATACTACATCAGATCTCCACCAATAATACTTATGAAGATGTGTTATTTTCTTACAATATGTGTAAGGAGGATACTGTTTGTTCTTAATGCCATCATTACTGCCTTTTACTGCATTATTATTCTTGTTATTGTATTACTTATTGCCTTTTTCTATATTTTGATGATGCATCTGGAAAGCACCTTCAGTAATCCCTCATTTCCTTTGAGCCTTCCTATGTTCATGTACCTGCAAGGCAATCATTAGTTCTGCAAGAGTGATTGTAGAGAGGTCTTTGGTTTTTTCAAGCGAAGAGATCTTTGACTCGAATCTCTAAGGGATAGAAACCAACATTTTTTCCACAATCTTACTATCAGGAAAGTCTTCTCCAAGCAACCTGAGTTTGTTGACAATCTGAGAAATTTTATCAGAGTACTTGGCTATTTTTTCCTCTTCCTTCATACTCAAAGCTTCAAACTCCCTCTTCAAATTTAGCATTGTCATTTGAATGGTTTTGGCACTTCCCTGATTCTCCAGTTTCAGCTTGTCCTAGGCTTCTTTTGCTGTCCTGCAAGTCATAATTTTGGAAAATACTGCATCAGAAATAGATTTTTATAATAGGGTTTTAGCTCTTGACCTCTTTGTCTTCTCCTCGATGTGTGCCTTGATTTGTGCCACAGTAGGAGCTCTACCCAATGGAGCCACTAGCCTATGTTATTCAATAATATCCCACAGATCGTGTGCTTCCAGAAAGTATTTCATTTTCATTGACCATATTGAATAGTCGTCGCCAGTGAACGTAAGTGGGGAAATCAAAGAGAGGTTGTTGTTTGCCATTTGATTGGAAGAAGGATTTTTTCGATGAGCAGGTCTTGTAAGGTCAATGGAGCTCTGATACCAGTTGTTGGATTGAAATTTATACTATAGCAGAGTTTGAAATGCAGAGGAATATAAAAAGATTTGAATTAGCATAAGTTTTATTGATATGAGGCAAGTTATTTATATTAACTTGTGATAACAAAGTTTGCTTAACTTAATGTTAAGATCAAGGAGTTGTTACATCATTCTGACTAACAAAATCAAATATCAAATAATGAAACAACTTGATTCTAGGCTATTTATTAACAACTAACTTCCTGAAAATATTACAGATACTTTACACCTTATATGTCAATATTTCAACAGAACCAACCATATAATCTCCTTTATCATACTATTATTAATTGGAAGAAAATTATTGCTATTATAGATAATGTATATTACTATGTTATACAATATCGAATAATTATTCTAGTCCTTTGTGGGAATAATATTCTTATTCTTGTATAATGTGATTGATTCTCCGTAGTATCAAATGCTAAGCATATTTCACACTTTGTTTGAAGTTAAAAATTTGTTAGATATGAGCACATGGGTGGAGGATTACAATTAAAAAATTGTTCAAAGTTTGAAAGCATCATATATATATATACTATTCTCAGTCCTGAATTCGAATATTCGAATCCAGAGAGTGTGTTTCTTATAAGAGCATAGGATAATCGGAGATTTTACCTGCTCCGTTTAAACCCGAAATAGATGATTTGACGGTGGAGTTCCAATGATTTCAGGGAAAAAAAAAACATATATATATATATATATATATATATAACATAAAAACAAAATAAATATCTTGGACCCCTTGAGTTGGAGCTGCCCATGATAATATGTCTGAGACAACCGCCATATAAAATAATAGAAAAATATTAGATGTAGTTCTTCAGTATATGAATCCATATCCCTTTTTGAATTTGGTCCACTTCCACTGAAATTTATGCTTTGAATGTTTCTTCTTTGACCTTTAGGTTTTATCTATGTATACATATGGATGTGTGTATATTTATAAATATATATTGTGTTGTGGGGTTGTCAGGTTGGCCATGTTTTGCTTTGTATTTTCACACATTATTGAAGCTTGAAGGACTATAACTTTGCTGTTCACTTGTAGATTTGCTTTGTTCTGTTTGATATTTCACCAACTATTTTTAACAATGTTACTTAGACAATATGTGAAAAAAAAATTCATAACGATATGCACAAGACTCCCGCTATAAGTAGGGTTTGGAGAAATTCATGATGTTCAAATCATGACTAAACAAATAATAAGTTAATATTGGATCATCGTGCTATGCGAAGAAACTCAAAATTCATGCCAGTTGCCAAAAGATGACTTTGTAATTGGTAATTTTCATTCTTATGGTAAAGGAATTGCACATGTTATAAAGAAAAAATGGAGCAAGAAATTAAATTTTGAAGGATTTTATTGTGGGGATGGGGGAGAAGAATGTATGGGGCAAGTGATGGAGGAGTTGGTCTTCCTATATATTTGTCACTCTGCAGAACGGCAAAATTTGCTGGGTCTGCTGCCAGGAAATGTAACCAAAAGTGAAAAAAAAAATGATAAGATCTTGCAGAGAAAAGTGGAGCAATGAAAGGAATGAGAGAAAAAGGATATAATAACAAATATTTTATTTGAATAATACCAAAGAGAAAATCTCAGAGATCTTTCATAAAGTCCAAAATCCCATCAAATGGGGAAAAGATTTTGGTTTGATCTGCCTTCAATTAAATTCCTCTTTGTTTATATCATCAATATTGTCCAAGTTTCTTTTGGGATTCATTGATGTTTTTGTTGTGATCAATGATGACCAAAATTTAATTTGTGCTAAATTATTCCCCCATATGATCACCATCATCACCATTAAATTGAGTAAATACAATTATTGACATTTACCAAGGGAGTCCAAATCCTTGTAAATATAATACAACCCAGTATCTATACAGGTTGAAAATTTGAACTTAATGTATATGAAATCAATTCACATTTAATCACTTACAGATATCTTTTCAAGGGAATTTGGCAAAACTAACCAAAAAATTATCATTTGTCAAAATAAGGCATAATGTTTGAGTTTTATCAAAATAATCATTTACTCCGAAATCTACACCGAACTTTTTTTTTTTTTTTAAATTTTGAATATATGAAGTTATGACTTCGGATATCCGAAATTATCTAGTCTCCTTTGAGCATCTGAAGTTATTATTTCAGCTGATCCTCCAGCCGGATGCTCAAATTAAGGAGACCGGATAATTTTGGAGATCCGAAGTTATTATTTCGGATCTCCGAATTACTTTGGATATCCGAAGTCATAACTTCGGATCCGAAGTTTTAAATAAAAAATATAAAAAGAAGTTCGGTGTATACTTCGGATAATTTGGATTTTCAGAAGTCTACTTTGAAGAAAATGATCATTTTAGCAAAACTCAAATGTTGTAGTTGATTTTGGCAAATGACAGTTTTTTTTGTACTAATTTTGTCAAATCCCCTTCTTTAATAATGGAAGAAGAGCCTTGATGATAGAAGAAGTCTCTTTACCAATCGGTCGGGTCAATGATACAAGTAATAAAATTTCTGTTTTTCCCTGTACTAGGGTGGGCGCAAAATTAGTAAATCGAACCAATCAGTAGTCTTTGTTTCAATTTAGTTTTTAGGTCGCGGTTATTCAAAAATTAACAGATTTGGTTCGGTTTGATTTACCGAAAACCGAAAATCGAACTGCAAACAAAATATATGTTTTAAAATATATAATATGATTGGTTGACTGGATGATTGAATAATTTTAAATAATTGAAAAAATATTAAAAATTTAAACGGAATCGGTTTAACTTGATTTGGTTAAGTATTTAAAGTAATTTTCAATGTGCTGTTACTTTTGTAAACAAATAGGTACGTGTAAAGCCACACATATAGATATGGCATATATAGAAGAAATAGAATGGACCCAATACAAGTACTCACATGCATGACAAGAACATCATAAAAGATGAATTAAATTAGAAAACGGAGATAAAAGATCACCACCACCTCTATAATATTTGCTGGCTTTGATCTTTGAGGTGGAAATAAATGAATTTAATTTTAGGGCACGGGTGCTTCGTGTACTCTCCAGCTTCCTACCTAGCTCGCCATTATTAATATTATCATTCATGACAGTCAAGATGTTGAGGCAATTGATGTCGTTTTGGGCTTTAGCTGTACACGTATAATGTATAATCTCTGGTTACCCTTTAATTAGTTAATTATTTTGTTTCTTGGGAAAAAAGGGTTCATCAAAATCGGTGTTCCAAGCCTTTTTTTTTTTTTTTTTGCATAAAAGAACAAATGCTTTTGACCGTCGGCTTAGGACTGTCTATACAGACAGATTGATTAACATAAATTGTGTTCTATTATTTTTTTATTTTTTATCATATTTGCAGCAACGTTTAATTATTGAAATTGATAATCATACAACCAAGCGGTGTTTAATTATTGAAATTGGTAGTTATACAACCAATTTGAGTATATGATTCAATTATCATACAACCAAACATGGATATCCAGAGAGTTTGCAATGCAAGTTGTTAGAAGTTTTGCAGAAGAGTCGTATGCATTATTGCCATTGTATTCACATGTATTACATGGTACTAATCTCAAGACAGTTATCGGGTATAATTAAAAAAAGGCTATGTTTTGTAGTAAAAACATATGGAGAATGCTCGGATTTATAGAAATTTTTCAAACTTCGGAGATCCGAAGTATTTAATAAAAAAATTAAAAAAATTAAAAACTTCGGATATCCGAAGTCGAAATTTCAGATTTCTGAATTTTACATTAAGTTAAGTGTGTATTTCGGAGAATCCAGATTCTCCGAAATACATCACTTCGAAAACTATGACTGAAAATACAAATGGAAAACGTTGTATCCTATTTTGACAAATTAGTATCTATTTTTGATTAGTTTTATAAATTTCCCCAAAAAAAAATTACATGCATGACATGAATATTTTCCTCTCTATAACCCACTTCTAACATAAAAACAGTCTAGTAGCCGTCAGTTTAGTTACCATGCTTACAGAAATTATTTATCTTTACTGTTTTGCTCCATCAATGATTTTAATTTATTTTTAATTATTACGATTTAAATATATTACAATTTTCAGAGAGTATATTGAAATTGAAATTTAAATATTCTAATGGCGTGATTGGTTGCGTTTTATTAGCGTTAAAACGTTCTGCCAAATATGTTCTTTAAAGTTAATATTAACGTTCACAAAATTATAATCTCATAACATGAGATTATTTTTTCACGTTAGTTTATACTTTAATATTTGTTCCATATCTTATAAGTCATCTTATTTTTTCAATGCAATACTCTCTACCATACGTACTCTTAATATAATTCAAAAATTTACTGCCAACTAAAGATGATAGCTTGATAGAAAATCCAAATTCAACTGAAATGATTTTATCCTAAATAAAAAAAATAGATTGTGATTTAGGATAATTTTTTTTTAATTATAAATACAGATTTTTTACATAAAAATTTCGACCGTTGATTGAGATTTTGGGATCCCAAATCGTTCAATACAGGATTCTATATGATTTTTAATCTCGAATATCACAATTCATTCCGACCAATTTCTAGAGATATATCTACTCCTATACTTGAAAAAAAAAAATACTAATATACTGAATTCGAGGGCACCAGTACTCCATGGCCGTATAAAATTTACCAACAATGATATGCATACAATATTATATACAATTAAGTGTATTTAGAAAAACATAAAAAATAAAAAGGAAATATGTTTGGTATTACAAAATATTATACAAAATATCGTATATGAATATAATTTTTTTTAAAAATTTAAACTTTATCCCCTTTTATTTCAATTTTCTTTTGTAAATTAAAGTTCTCTCTAGAGAATAGTATTAGCAAAAAGGTAAGACTTGGTAACCTTTATAGACTGACATTAAAACTCACAAAGGCCGTATATAAAAATATTTGAAACAAAGCAAAAGAGAGAATCCCTCCTCATCACTCACTAGTCACTATTCACTCGCTATATGCGCAGCAATGGCAACAAATGAATCCGACTACGACAGCAGCTCCTCCTCAATAACGGTTCCAGACTCGAGCCGCAGCTTCATGAGCAACCTCAGCTTCGGCAGCTACCGTAGCTCCATCTCATCAGCAGCAGCAGCTGATCATCAAACCTCTCTTTTCAACTCCCACAAGCCACACAAGGCTAACCAAGCCGCTTGGGAAGCCATGAAGCGGCTCAGAATAGCCCAAGGCCGAGTCGGGCTCGACCATTTTCGGCTCCTCCGCCGGCTTGGAAGCGGAGACATAGGCAACGTCTATCTTTGCCAAATCAGAAACCCTATAGTGGGGTTGCCGCAGTGCTTTTACGCCATGAAAGTCGTTGATCGAGAAGCACTTGCTATAAGAAAGAAACTTCATAGAGCTGACATGGAGAAAGAGATACTAACGATGCTTGATCATCCCTTTTTGCCCACTTTGTACGTTGAGTTTGAGGCTTCTCATTACTCTTGCTTGGTCATGGAGTATTGCCCCGGCGGAGATTTGTACGCTGCTCGCCAGCGCCAGCCTGGGAGGCGCTTCACCATCTCATCCGCTAGGTAAGCAGTTGGGTAGTCAGAATATTGATCCAGAAACAAAAAAATATTTAATTTCAACAGGGAGATTGCCCACCCATTTATATGTAGTATAAATTATTTTTTTATTTTATTTTCAGGTTTTATGCTGCAGAGACTCTTTTAACCCTCGAGTATCTACACATGATGGGTATTGTATACAGAGACCTGAAGCCAGAAAATGTGTTGGTTAGAGAAGATGGGCACATCATGCTTTCCGATTTTGATCTTTCATTTAAATGCGACGTCGTTCCGAAACTTCTGAGGCCTAAACTCAGCATTAAAGCTATTGAAAAGTACGAAAAGTGTTCAATTCCGTCATGTGCTACGCCCATGCAGCCAGTGCTTTCTTGTTTCTCATCACCATCCAAAGGGAAGAAGCAAAATGCTGACGCCATTGGTGGCCATCATGATCAAGAACTTGATGATCCAGAAGTGGTGGCTGAACCAATCAACGCTCGATCAAAATCCTTCGTAGGGACCCACGAGTACTTGGCCCCGGAGGTGATATCAGGGCAAGGCCATGGAAGTGCAGTTGATTGGTGGACTCTAGGCGTGTTCTTGTACGAAATGCTTTACGGTACGACGCCGTTCAAAGGTGAGAACAACGAGAAGACGCTCATTAACATTCTTAAAAAGCCATTAACGTTTCCAAGATTTGGTTTTAGCAGCAGTAAAGAGTTTGAAGAAATGGTCAAAGTACAAGATCTCATAAGCAAGCTTCTGGTCAAGAATCCCAAGAAAAGAATCGGAAGCTTAAAGGGCTCTGTTGAAATTAAGCGGCATGAGTTCTTCAAAGGTGTCAATTGGGCTTTAATTAGGTCAATTAAGCCCCCTGAAGTTCCTAATAATGACCTTTACTGCAAGATTATTAGGAATAAAGTTAATTATGTACCGAAATTAAGCAAGCAAGAGAGAGATGCTCCATATCAGATACCTCAACATTTTGATTACTTCTAGATTTGTGAAATGTAAATAAAATTAGAGAAAGCAGAAACCAAGAAACTAAGAGCCTGTTTTCTTCTTTTATATTAATTAATATGATTTTTATTTCTTAATGATTATTTTGGAGTTAGTACAAAGTATGGCTTTCATAGTTTTTAAATTTCTTAAAGTTGTTTTTAAAATTTTTGAGTTGGGTGGTTGGATTTTAAATAGTATTTTTACCGATTAAAAAATTATTTTATCTATATTAGTAGAAGCTTGTAAAATCTTTTTTTAAAATTTAAATTATCTAAAATACTATTATTTATTTCACAAGATATTTCATTATTTTTTATATCGTAGTTTTGAACAAACTTGTTTATTAAAATTATTTTATAATTTTTAATAAAAATTTCATTAAAGACCAAACAATTAATTTTTTATTTTTAAAAAAAAAAAATTTAATTTTATGATAAGAACTGTAATTGAAAATTTATATCAAAACATAGCCTTAATCAATTTTCTATTTAATTGTGTAAAATTATTCTCAAATTCTATTAATAGTTGGAAGTTTCATACATCGGTCTCAAATTCTGGTAAGTAGTACATGTGCTTACGTGTAAAAGTGAAGTATCTCATAATTGTTACAATGTGATTCTTATGAGCAGTCTATGATGAATTCATGTGGTGACAATAATGATTTTAGATGATGGTAAAAATAATATAATTAAAAAAATGAATAAAGCCAATCTAACTTTTTTATTTTTAAAATAATATTAATTTTCTTTACTTTTTTCACATAAGGCTGCTTTCCCATGTTCTTTCACCGATCAAATCAAAAGAAACAAACCCAAAAAAGAAGAAGAAGAAGAAGAAGAAATCACCACCATTCATTTCTCCATTTGTTTATTAAACAATTGCAGTAAATAAAGTAATTAAAAATCTATTGGAGGGATCTTAATTATTTTCCTGTAAGTAGGTTTAGGGCATTATAACCTATTGAAAAAGATGTGGTACGTACAAATATGCATATGATATTATCTGTGGACCACTTTGAAAAGAATTGCATAATTATTAGTATATGGGTGGTGGATATTCATATAATATCTTAAATAAGAAATTTGTCACTGAATGAATATTCTTTCAGTAAAATCATATTTAAATTGTGATTATAAATTAAAATTTTAATTTAATTAAATAATTATTTATATTCGATTAGTTTAAAATTATAGTGATGTACCAATTCTATACTCAATGAGTATCACTATTCTTAATAATCATTATTAATTGATGGTTTCATTCAAACTTTGGAGTGTATTCAGTCAACGGTTTAAATGAATTTTTTTTTAAAAAGGTATTTGTTATCCGAAGCCTCGTAGTTTAAAAAGAATGTAACCAAAACTATAGGTTTTAAGAAAGCATCACTTGAGTACTTCTTAATTATTATTTTTTAAAATTTTTTTTTTTTTTAAAAAAAAAACAATGTAAAGAAAGAGCATTGCCAATTTGTCCGAATTTGTTACCTAAATTAGTGTCTTTTTTTTTTTTTTGAGAATACCTAAATTAGTGTCTGAATAGGGAAAAAACATAATTTTTAACATTTTAAATAAAATATTAATATTATTTTAAAAAAATATCGAAATTTAGTCAAGGAGAAATTCTAGAGTACATCGAAACTACCACACAATCTATACAATAAGCTATCCATATTAACGTGTCTATTTTAGTTGAAAAATTGACAAACAAGTAAAGAATTCGGTGCATAGTTAACTTTTTGCTGATCTTTTTATAAATAGTGATTAGTAGTCATTGAATAAAAATTTAAAAATAATTGAATCTTAATCATATATTGTTATTAAAATATGTGTTATAAAAAATTATGAAAAATTTAGTATAAAAAATTCATAATTAATAAGGTTTTATTCGGGGAGAAACCAAATTGTCAAAGCCATTGATGGAAATTTTGACTGGGACCTTTAAGGAGTCAGCTTGCAGTAGCACGCGAGTTTCTTCACCAGTCCACTTGGTTTTTGCAGCTGCATGGAGAAAGTGACAGGATTCTCTATCTATGTTACAAGCAATATATATATATATATATATATATATATATATATATATTTGCTCCATATTATTAAAAAAATTACCACGCTCCTTTCGTGATTTCGCTCCTTCTCAGGTTTCAACTCTCTCTCAGGCTTCAGTAACTTGTTGAGATTTCGATCCATCTCCGGTTTTGGATCTCTGTCAAGCTTTAGCTCTCTGTCGGATTTCGGCTCTCTGTCAGAATTTCGCTCCCTCTCGGGCTTCGACTCTCTGTCGTGATTTCGCTACCTCTCTGGCTTCGGTTCTCTCAGACTTCGGCTCTCTGTCGGGATTTCACTCCCTCTCAGGCTTCGGCTCTCTGTCGGCATTTCATTCCCTTTCTGGCTTCGGTTCTCTCGGGCTTCAGCTCTCTCAGGCTTCGACACCTTCTTGGACTTCGGCTCCCCCTTCGGGCTTCGTAGGTTAAAGCTCCCTCGTGGGCTTCGGCTCCCTCTTCGGGCTTCTTCGGTTAAAGCTCCCTCGTGGGCTTCGGCTCCCTCTTCGGGCTTCTTCGGTTAAAGCTTTTTCTTGGGCTTCGGTTCTCACTTCGGGCTTCGTAGGATAGAGCTCCCTCATGGGCTTCGGCTCCCCATTCGGGCTTCGTAGGATAAAACTCCCTCTTGGACTTCGGCTCCCCCCTTTGGGAGTCGTAGGTTAAAGCTCATCAATTTTCTCAAAGTTTACAGTCTCCAAGTTTCAAGAGTTCTAGTTTCTGGACCGCACTCTCCGATTTCAAGATGCAACATCAAGCTTGTTCCTTCGTCACCAGCTTGAGTTTGAGGGAGGTGAAGGTGTTAAGGAATATTATTATGGAAATAATATCCCTATATTATGAAATTAATCTCCAAAATAGAATTCCTGGTACCTTTAGGATTCGTGATTTTATTATATTTCCCTATTAGATGAAGATTTCCTATATTCATTATTATTATTCATAATTATAGGATTCATTTTCTATTTTGGTTTTCTATGTAACCTATATAAAGTTCTCTACTATTGTAAATTCATATAAAATGAATTCAAGACTTTCTTCATTATCTAACACTAAATGTATATAGATCTTAATTCCTGAATCTGGTCGCTTAGCATCTTTGTATTAAAATAGATTTTTTATATATCAATTGGAATCCAAAGAGGGAAAAGAGAAAAATAGATAAGAAAGGCCAAGGGATTGCTAGCTTTATATAAATATATGTGTGTGTGTTCTTTCCTTAAGGCTGCCCTGGTTTTAAGTCATCATCATGCATGCATTTTGTTGCTACTTTATATTAATTTGATCCAACTTCTACTCTTTTCCTCCCCCACCAACCCAAAAAGATGAAAGAACAAAGAAGAAAAACAGATGGCTTCAAAATTGCTTCAATGAACAGTCTGATTGTTTCCTAATATATGGTGGAAATTTAAATAAAATGATCCCATTATCACGTCGAAAATAAGACTTTTTTTTTTTTGAAATTGTCGGAAACTCCATTACCAAATCACACCTTCCAGGCTTATGCGGAGTAGATAAAACTCTCGGTTGTCTCAAGCTCTTACAAGAAACACACTCTCTGGATTGAATCCAGGACCTCAAGGTCAGAGATCATGAACCCTAAACCACCAAGCCACGTCCCTAGGAAAAAAAAGACCTTACATTCTAATTACACAATCTTGTCTCATCGCCAGTGATATATTAAATTATTAATAAAAGAAATAAAATAAGAGTAGTACAATAAGAAAGAAACAGAAAAGCTAAGGATATATAGCCTAATCTATGGAGGAAATAATGTTGTTTGTCACGGGTTAAGCCCCACCTCTTACTTTTTCCTCTTAATCAAACCTTGACAAATTACACAATTAATTAAGTTTTAGCCTATGATAAGGGGTGGCAATTTGGATTACAATTAATTTATTCGTTTGATTCGATTCACTTTAAAATGAATATGAATTTGAAAAATGAATTCGTTTAATAAATAAGATAATTCGTTTAATAAATGAATTGAATATGAATTTAAGCGCATTGATTCATTTATAATTCGTTTTATTATTTTCCTTTACTAGTTATTATTATTTTTAACTAAGATTCGAGATGTTATTGCTAATTATTATAGAAAAATAATATTGTCTATATTTGGTAAGACATTTTTAATAAATATATTAATTGCGTAATTCATATGTATATATTTATGAATAATTAATGAAAATAAATTATGATAATTTATATTATTAAATAATATCATGACTAAATAAATATTCATATTTGATTAGTTTTATAAATGAATCGAATACGAATCATGATATTAAGATTCATTTAGTAAACGAATTGAATAAGAATCCATGACATTTTGATTCGACATAAATTTGATTCATCAATTCATTTTATCACCCCTAATGATATGCAACAATTATTTAACCAAAGCATGTTGTGAAATGAAAATTTCTAATTATGAAGAAAAGTTTGATATATATATCTGATACGGTGGGTTTTGAATCATCACTCTTAGAGGTTGTTTGTTTTTTCGTGCTTACCGCTTAATACAATTCAAATTACATAAATAGGATTAAGTTAACAACTAGCATCAAATGTTAGATTTTGTAGTTCAGACAGTAACCATAATTTAATATGTTAGTTATTATTATTATACATTTTTTTTTGGTTTAAAAAATCAGGAAAAACTCAAATAAAAAAAATGTTCCATTCAATTTGAAGTTCATGTCATTTACTTACGGCATGTTCTAAAACAATATGCTCTTTTATGAAATTAAAATTCTACACTATTTCGATTGTTCTCTCAATTTTACTGTTGAAAAGTATTCACTTTTACTATTGCCCCAAATATTACATTTTAAAAATTAATTGTGATTGATTTTAGTTGTTCGATAGTATGATATTTAATGAGGATAAAACTCTTTGACAGAAGAAATCAAATTTACTTTCGATAAAAAAAAAACAAATGAAGGTATAACTGATTTTTATTGTGATTCTTTGATCACTGAAGAGTGTTTAAGAGGAAAAATCTAATTCTATTACTATAAGAATAGACTTTACAAAATATTTAAACTTTACAAAAGAAAACTTCATTCTCACTACACTCTCTAAGCTTTATTACCTTGAAGCTTAATATTTTTGATATGGTTTGAACTCTCAATTAGCTCTCTATTTATAGTGAAACTCAAGCTCACTATTATAACCACTCAATTAATGCACCAAAGATATTTTGATATTTTTCACCATTTTCAAAAGGTGTTGCACCATTTTCAAACTTCCACCTAAAGTTGGTTTGGAGGCTTGCAATGGTGGTGGTGATTGGTATGCAGTTGGATCCTTCAATTCTCCCCCTCCAATTGTATCTGTAGCGATTATCATATGACAGCTATCCCTGCTATGTCTCTGCACAACTCTAGCTTGTCCCGAATAACTACATTTGTTAACATGTCGGCTCAATTCTCATCTATATGGATCTTCATTAGTCTCAACAGTTGTTGATCCATCACCTCGCGTATCCAATGATAGCGAATATCGATGTGCTTCGTCCGAGAATGATACATTGAGTTCTTGCTCAAGTCTAGAGAACTCTGACTGTTACAATGTATCTTGTATTCTATCTGTTTGATCCATAATTCTTAGAGAAAATGATTTAACCACAACATTTCTTTTCCTGCTTCCGTTGCTGCAATATACTCAGCTTCTGTTGTGGACAATGAAAAAAAATTTTGTGCTCTCTTGACTGTCATGACACAGCTCCCCCTGCAAAAGTGTAGATAAAACATGATGTAGATTTTCTACTATCAAGATATCCTGCCATATCTGAATATGTATAGCCTTCTAAGATTGGATCAGTTCCCCCGTAGCACAGACATAACTTCGATGTACCATTGAGGTATCTGAGAATTCATTTGACTGCCTCACAATATTGTTTTCCTGGGTTAGAGAGAAAACGACTCACTACACCCACTACATGAGCAATATCTGGCATGATACATACCATAACATACATTAGGCTTCCAACTGCTGAAGAATATGACACTGATGACATCTCCTCTATCTCTTTCTTAGATGAGGGACACAAACTTTTGCTCAATTTGAAGTGGTGCGTTAGCGGAATGATGACGGGTCTGGCTTTCTGTATATCGAATCTCCTGATTATCCGTTCAATATAACTCTCATGTGAAAGCCATAACTTTTTGTTCTGTCTGTCTCGAACTATTTCCATTCCCAAAATCTGATAGCTGGTCCTAAGTCTTTTATGTCGAAAAACTTAGAGAGTTCCTTCTTAAGCTGGCTGATCTTCGATGTATCTTATCCAATGATCAACATGTCGTCTACATATAGTAGAAGAGCAATAAAATTTCCATCCAAAAATCTTTGAATGTAGACACACTGGTCCGCTGCCATTCTTTTGTAGCCTTAACTCACCATGACCGAGTCAAACTTTTTGTACCATTGCCTTGGTGCTTGTTTGAGGTCCTACAAGCTATTCTTCAACTTGCAAACAAGGTTTTCTTTTCTTGAAACCTTCTGGATGCTCCATGTAGATTTCTTCATGTAGATCACCATAAAAAAATGTTGTCTTAACATCCATCTGTTCAAACTAGCTATCAATTCTAGGATAACTCGGATTGAAGCCATTTTTATAATTGGTGAAAAGATTTCATCAAAGTCGATCTTTTTTTTCCTGTAGGAATCATTTGACTACTAATTGGGCCTTGTGTTTGACCATGTTTTCACCTCCATCATTCTTCAACTTGAACACCCATTTATTCTTCAGGGTCTTCATGCCTTGTGGGAGCTTGAATATCTCATAAGTATGATTCTTCTGCAGAGATTCCATTTCATTAGTATTGCGTGCAACCATTTTCCTTTGTCTTTATGATATACAGATTCCTTGAAACTTTCTGACTCCCCATTGTTAGTAAGTAGAATATAGTCAAATCCTGAGTATTTGTTTGATGGAATCCAGCCTTGCTCAGATCTTCGTATTGGTGGTTCATTGATTTCTGGAGGTCTGTCGTCATTCAGATATGTGGATGATCATGTAGCCTCTGATGGAGCGGGTTGCAGCTCCCCCTACTTAACT
Source organism: Zanthoxylum bungeanum (assembly GCA_019454045.1). Classification (NCBI taxonomy): domain Eukaryota; kingdom Viridiplantae; phylum Streptophyta; class Magnoliopsida; order Sapindales; family Rutaceae; genus Zanthoxylum; species Zanthoxylum bungeanum. Next base: position 22,132 of record SKCR01030068.1, read on the forward strand.
TCATCTTCCTCCTTTGGTTCTGCTTCTGACATATCATGCACCTCATCATTATATGTGGCCACTCGTGTTGGTGCTGGGGTTGTGTCTGGATTTGAATCGGTTTTGTCGGCATTGGAATTAGAAGACATATTGGGCTTTTAATGTCTTCTATTGTCTGGTCTTCAAGAAACACTACATCTCTATTTCCGATGACCTTCTTTTCCTTCGAGCCCCATAACCTGTATATGAATTTCTCGTCTCCATAGCCTATGAAGATGTATGGAGTAGTCATTGCATCGAGCTTCTACTTGAGCTCATTGGATGCGTGTGCAAAGGCTAAACAGCCGAATATATTCTAAGGTGAGAATAAGAGGAATTCTTACCAGACCATACTTTCTCCGGAATCTCAAAATGCAACGGTACAGATAGTGATCAGTTGATAAGGTAGCAGGCGGCACAGACAGCTTCTCCTCATAATGATTTTGGCAGCTTAGCCATGCTGATCATGCTTCTAACTTTCTCCATAATGATGCGGTTTATTCTTTCAGCAACACCATTATGTTGTGGAGTGCGTGAAACAGTTATTTCATGTCGAATATCGTTGCTTCGGTAGTAGGCATTGAACTCTCTGGATGTGTATTCGCCTCTATTATCTGCGCAAATGCACTTCACTTTCTTCATTGTTTCACGTTTTACCATGGCATGGAATAGTTTGAAAAATTCCAGGACCTGATCCTTTATTTTCAAAAAATACACCCACACTTTTCGAGAAGCATCGTCAATGAAATTCAGAAAGTATTTGTTACCATCTAATAATTAACCTCAAAGAGACCACAAACATCAGAGTGCACAGACTGAGCAACTATGATCTTCTCGTAGAAGAGAATTTAAAGGAGACTCTATGTTGCTTACCGAATAAACAATGATTGCAAGGATATAGAGCAACATTCTATAGTGTCTGACCATATGGTGTCTGAATAACATGAAGATGTATGGAGTAGTCATTGCATCGAGCTTCTACTTGAGCTCCTTGGATACGTGTGCAAAGGCTAAACAGCCGAATATTCTAAGGTGAGAATAAGAGGAATTCTTACCAGACCATACTTTCTCCGGAATCTTAAAATGCAACGGTACAGATAGTGATCAGTTGATAAGGTAGCAGGCGGCACATACATCTTCTCCTCAGAATGATTTTGGCAGTTTAGCCATGCTGATCATGCTTCTAACTTTCTCCATAATGATGCGGTTTATTCTTTCAGCAACACCATTATGTTGTGGAGTGCGTGAAACAGTTATTTCATGTCGAATACCGTTTCTTCTGCAGTAGTCATTGAACTCTCTGGATGTGTATTCACCTCTATTAACTATGCAAAGGCACTACACTTTCTTTATTGTTTCACGTTTTACCATGACATGGAATAGTTTGAAAAATTCCAGGACCTGATCCTTTATTTTCAAAAAATACACCCACACTTTTCGAGAAGCATCGTCAATGAAATTCAGAAAGTATTTGTTACCATCTAATAATTAACCTCAAAGAGACCACAAACATCAGAGTGCACAGACTGAGCAACTATGATCTTCTCGTAGAAGAGAATTTAAAGGAGACTCTATGTTGCTTACCGAATAAACAATGATTGCAAGGATATAGAGCAACATTCTATAGTGTCTGACCATATGGTGTCTGAATAACATGAAGATGTATGGAGTAGTCATTGCATCGAGCTTCTACTTGAGCTCCTTGGATACGTGTGCAAAGGCTAAACAGCCGAATATTCTAAGGTGAGAATAAGAGGAATTCTTACCAGACCATACTTTCTCCGGAATCTTAAAATGCAACGGTACAGATAGTGATCAGTTGATAAGGTAGCAGGCGGCACATACATCTTCTCCTCGGAATGATTTTGGCAGTTTAGCCATGCTGATCATGCTTCTAACTTTCTCCATAATGATGCGGTTTATTCTTTCAGCAACACCATTATGTTGTGGAGTGCGTGAAACAGTTATTTCATGTCGAATACCGTTTCTTCTGCAGTAGTCATTGAACTCTCTGGATGTGTATTCACCTCTATTAACTATGCAAAGGCACTACACTTTCTTTATTGTTTCACGTTTTACCATGACATGGAATAGTTTGAAAAATTCCAGGATCTGATCCTTTATTTTCAAAAAATACACCCACACTTTTCGAGAAGCATCGTCAATGAAATTCAGAAAGTATTTGTTACCATCTAATAATTAACCTCAAAGAGACCACAAACATCAGAGTGCACAGACTGAGCAACTATGATCTTCTCGTAGAAGAGAATTTAAAGGAGACTCTATGTTGCTTACCGAATAAACAATGATTGCAAGGATATAGAGCAACATTCTATAGTGTCTGACCATATGGTGTCTGAATAACATGAAGATGTATGGAGTAGTCATTGCATCGAGCTTCTACTTGAGCTCCTTGGATACGTGTGCAAAGGCTAAACAGCCGAATATTCTAAGATGAGAATAAGAGGAATTCTTACCATACCATACTTTCTCCGGAATCTCAAAATGCAACGGTACAGATAGTGATCAGTTGATAAGGTAGCAGGCGGCACAGACAGCTTCTCCTCAGAATGATTTTGGCAGCTTAGCCATGCTGATCATGCTTATAACTTTCTCCATAATGATGCGGTTTATTCTTTCAGCAACACCATTATGTTGTGGAGTGCGTGAAACAGTTATTTCATGTCGAATACCGTTGCTTCTGCAGTAGGCATTGAACTCTCTGGATGTGTATTCGCCTCTATTATCTGTGCAAAGGCACTTCACTTTCTTCATTGTTTCACGTTTTACCATGGCATGGAATAGTTTGAAAAATTCCAGGACCTGATCATTTATTTTCAAAAAATACACCCACACTTTTCGAGAAGCATCGTCAATGAAATTCAGAAAGTATTTGTTACCATCTAATAATTAACCTCAAAGAGACCACAAACATCAGAGTGCACAGACTGAGCAACTATGATCTTCTCGTAGAAGAGAATTTAAAAGAGACTCTATGTTGCTTACCGAATAAACAATGATTGCAAGGATATATAGCAACATTCTATAGTGTCTGACCATATGGTGTCTGAATAACATGAAGATGTATGGAGTAGTCATTGCATCGAGCTTCTACTTGAACTCCTTGGATACGTGTGCAAAGGCTAAACAACCGAATATTATAAGGTGAGAATAAGAGGAATTCTTACTAGACCATACTTTCTCCGGAATCTCAAAATGTAACGGTACAGATAGTGATCAGTTGATAAGGTAGCAGGCGGCACAGACAGCTTCTCCTCAGAATGATTTTGGCAGCTTAGCCATGCTGATCATGCTTCTAACTTTCTCCATAATGATGCGGTTTATTCTTTCAGCAACACCATTATGTTGTGGAGTGCGTGAAACGGTTATTTCATGTCGAATACCGTTACTTATGCAGTAGGCATTGAACTCTCTGGATGTGTATTCTCCTCTATTATCTCTGCAAAGGCACTTCACTTTCTTCATTGTTTCACGTTTTACCATGGCATGGAATAGTTTGAAAAATTCCAGGACCTGATCCTTTATTTTCAAAAAATACACCCACACTTTTCGAGAAGCATCGTCAATGAAATTCAGAAAGTATTTGTTACCATCTAATAATTAACCTCAAAGAGACCACAAACATCAGAGTGCACAGACTGAGCAACTATGATCTTCTCGTAGAAGAGAATTTAAAGGAGACTCTATGTTGCTTACCGAATAAACAATGATTGCAAGGATATAGAGCAACATTCTTGGAGACAGTGATTAGGTCATTCTTTATCAAGGTAGATAACCATTTCTCACTCATGTGACCGAGTCTCTGGTGTCACAAATTTTGAGAAGCCTCATGTTCAGTTACATTGAGGCTCTCTGCACATATTTTCACATGAGTCTTGTATAAAGTGCCACAAATATGTCCTCGGGTGACCACAATGACACATTTTATCATTTTTCATGTGTCATTGCTAAAATGGTTAGCATAACCCTGTTTTTCAAGGACTATCCTTGAGATTACATTCAGCCGAAGTTCTAGAACATGCAGGACATCCTTCAAGGTTAATGTACACTCTATATTTGTCCGTATCTGGATATCACAAATTTCTATTATCCCAGAGGAACTGATATTTTCCATCTTCACTGAACCAAAGTCTCATTCTTAGTAGGTTGTGGAGAAATCTCTGTGATGAGTGACGTGGTGGGATGCTGTAGTATCTACCACCCACTTAACATCTTGGGTTGCAGTGTGAAGGCATGTTTCTTCCTGCATGGAGCATTTCGCTACATCTCATTGGACAACAACTAATGTCTTTTCTTCGCTATTCTTCGGCTGGTGATTTCCTTGCCCTACTCGTTGCAGTTTTCGACAATTCTTTTTTAAGTAGTCTTCTATGCCATAATGGTTGCACTTATAGGTAGACTTCCTTCCATATGAGGATCTACCTCTGGTAGTGCTTCTGCCTCTCCCACTTTCTCTTCCTCGATGTCTTCATTGAATCTTTATGACGAAGACTTCTGTTTTTTCTGAGCCAATATCTTTTCTCTTGGACTTTTCATTCGACAGAGCATCTTTTACTATAGGCACGGTAAGTTTGCCTCATGGAGCGAAATTTCTGAGAGTAACCACTAATGCCTCCCAGCTATCAGGAAGAGAAATAAGTAGTATGATGACTTATACTTCATCTCTCAACTGCATGTCTATTGCAGACAGCTGATTCATCAGGCTTTGGAATTCATTGGTATGTTCTGCAACGGAAGTTCCACTTCGTAGTTTCAAATTCAAAAATCACCTAATTAACAGGGCTTTATTCTGAGCTGTCTTAGCCTGGTATATGTCTTCAAGCTTTATCCATATTTTGTAAGCATCTGTATTTTGTGCTACGTGGTGGAAGACACTGTGGCCGATCCACTGCCTAATCTGACTGAGAGTTCTGTTGTTGAGTTTATTCCTGTCACACTCTTTAAAAGAATCTGGTATCACTCCTTTCACATTGATAATATCAAAAAAATCTTTACAATGTAAATAATCTGTCATCCGAGGCCTCAAGAGGGAGTAATTGGCTTTCATCAGCTTAATCATTGCACCACAAGAGGAATCTTCCAATTCCATTTTGAGTTTAAAGTTTAAAATGAAAATAGGATAAAATCAGGACTGATTTTCATAAATTGGAGGTCACTGTTGCGTCCAGAACAGTCAAAAATGGTGGATTAGACACTTCGTTGGTCCAAATCTGACTCAGGGGCCGATTTATAAATTTCTAATATTTCTGGGCTAAAATATAGATTTCAAAAACTTCAACGGGCTTAATGAAAATTATCAATTATGCTGACGTGGCAGACACATGGCTGATGACGTAGTATAAATGGGACCCTGTTTTGCTGATGTGGTAGACACGTGGCTGATGATGTGGCGCTGACTTTGCGTTGACTGTGTGTTGACGTGAGGTTGATTGTGCGCTGACGTTGCGTTGACTGTGCGCTGACATGGTCGTCTTCAACCTCTAGCAGCGCGTGTGGCACGTGGGCTCGTGGGCAGCTCCTCCACCGGCGCGTGTAGGCGCATGTCGCTAATTTGGACCTCCGTTTGATCGCTGAAAATACCACCGTGCTCGTCTCGACGTGAACAAGCTTATGGTATGATCAAAACTGATTTTTGATAACTTTCCCGAAACCCAAATTTTTCGAACCAAGTTTCGTTCTTCGGTTTTACGACCCCCAATGTATAACCAAAGCTACTGATATCACTTGTTGTGATTCTATGATCACTGAAGAGTGTTTATGAGGAAAAATCTAATTCTATTACTACAAGAATAGACTTTACAAAGTGTTTAAATTTTACAAAAGAAAACCTCATTCTCTCTACACTCTCTAAGCTTTCTTGCCTTGAACCTTAATATTTTTGGGATGGTTTGAGCTCTCAATTAACTCTCTATTTATAGTGAAACTCAAGCTCGCTATTACAACCACTCAATTAATGCACCTAAAGGTATTTTGGTGTTTTCCATCATTTTAAAAAGATGTCGCACCATTTTCAAACTTCCACCTAAAGTTGGTTTGGAGGCTTGCAATGGTGGTGGTGATTAGTATGCAGCTAGATCCTTCAATTTTGACATTAGGGATAGTTGATATTTACTTCTTAGAGTCTGTATCATGCTCAAATTTACCAAACCAATTTATGAATCACCAAGTTGAAATCAAATTTAGTTCCAAAGTCGAAACTTTGCATCGATCAGCGGCTGGGAAGCCAAAATATATATTAAATTCGCAAAATATGGAAATTATACCTTGATCTATGGGAATGAATTGGCCGAGTGTTGCTTATTTTCTCTTGCTGCAGATAGCGTTCTTGCGAATTGAAATAAATCTTCATAAGTCGTAAAGAACAATCATAATAAAGAACAATCATAATAAATAAATCTTCATAATAATATTAGGAAATGTTACATAACATAATAAATTCACAAGTCGTAATATTAATAAGATACAAATCATTTAATTTGCACTATAAAGAACAATCAGTCACTTTTAGAGGATAAATTGTTGCGTATGGTGAATAGTGAAATTGAACATAGCAGTCCGCTATAATATAAGTAAAGCACAATATTGGATGGTAGAAGAGAGAACATAATTAAATAATCAATGAGAACTCTAAGTAAAACAAAAATTAAATGAAAGATTCTAATTAAAAAATTTAAAATTTTTAAATAATTAAGAAATATAATTACGTTTTGATCGTGTGGAATGAGAGTTGAAACTGAGAGGATACGAAAAGGAGGCACAATTAGAATTTTAACTTGTGGTAGCAACTGAACATGCAAATAAATCGATCTTTTCATCTTCAAAATAATTGTATCTTGAATTGGTCGGTAACAGAACAACTTAAAAATTGGAGTTTGGTTGTAGAGAAAATCTACCATACAACGGATGTATTACGTCATTCGTATAATGATCCAATAATTTATTGTCACGCGTGTTAAAATATTTAAAAAAAAAATTAAAAAGATGGATATTAAATCATACATGTCATTTAATAATTTGTTGGTGATACTACATCCATATCTTCGTTGCGTCAAAGAATTACTCTCGATTATATGACTGAAACGATTTAAACTATTGAATTGTCTTAATTATCATTGAATGAAATTAATAGGAGAAAGTGAAGATGCATAAATTTCATGTAAAATATTGTGAAACATTTAATGGACGAGAATTAAGGAGAGAATAGAATTTAAGAGTGAATTAAGGAGAGCTTAAGAATTACATCAGATTAGTAGTATAAGTATAGATTCTAACTTAATGATTAATCAACCAATTAAACAAAACATTTTATTCTTAAAATACTGAAGTATTGGCCAAGTTAAATAGGCAACTTGAAACAATCGACAAACAGTTGAAAGGGACGAAACTGCAAACAGTCAATTCCAATAAAATCTAACAAGAAGAAAAGAAACCATCAACTAAAGCAAACCCATAAATTCATCTGGTTCGGCTCCAAAATCTCATATTGTTGTGATAAAAACTCACACAATAGAAGAGAAGTGAGAGAAAACTCTTCTTTTATTACTCAAACAAAAGAATTACAAAGCTTATTACAAAACTTTACAAAAAACCTCTTAACTCTCTTTACTCTCTATTACACTGATTTGGGATGTTGGAGAAGTGGGATTATGGCTCCTTTTATAGTTGCCAAAACGTGTGCTACAGTGGCACATGTTTTGGCAACACGTTTTGAGCTGGCCAACTTACAATCGCGTTATGAGAGCTGGCTGCCATCATTTGCAGCTAGCATGCATTTGCATGCTGTCATGCATGTTGGACTCCAACAAATCTCCCAATCGGTGAAGATTTGCCCTAAAATCTGAGCCGACCATCAATCACCCAAACCGAATCCTCAAAAGGATCCACCTCTGGCTGCATCTGTATGACTGCCTACGTACCCTGAGTTGGGATCAAGTCAATTGTAGTTCTCTGTATCTCCATACTTTAACTATATGGAGAGTTTAGTCATCCCGGCTATGGCACGACAGATTTCAAGCTTCTCATTCAGTAAAACTTTTGTGAACATATCGGCACCATTGTCGTCGGTGTGAATCTTTCTTAGTTCTAACAGTTTTGAACTCAGGACGTCCCGTATCCAGTGATACCTCACATCGATATATTTTGACCTCGAGTGAAAAGTAGAATTTTTACCAAGGTAGATAGCACTCTGGCTATCGCAGTACAAAATGTACTTCTCCTGCTTGAAACCCAATTCCTGGACAAATGTCTTCATCCACAGTAATTCCTTGCAAGCTTATGTTATTGCAATGAATTCCGCCTCTGTTGTAGAAAGTGCAACACATCTCTGCAACCTTGACTGCCATGCCACAGCTCCCCCTGAGAGAGTAATTAGATACCTCGAAGTAGACTTTTGGGTATCCACATCTCCTGCCATATCTGAGTCGGTGTAGCCCATTAACACTGGCTTGTTGCTTCCAAAACATAATCTCATTTTGGATGTGCCTCGAAGATACCGCATTATCCATTTGACAACATTCCAGTGTTCTTTTCCAGGGTTTGACATAAACCGGCTAACCAATCCAACTGCATGTGCTAAGTCTGGCCTTGTGCACACCATGGCATACATGAGACTTCCCACTGCTGAGGTGTATGGAACCTGTTTCATTTCCTCATTCTCTGTCTTAGTAGAGGGACTCTGTTGCGTACTCAATCTAAAGTGGGTAGCAAGAGGAGTGAAAACGCTTTAGCCTTGTCCATCTGAAATCGTTGAAGAACCTTCTCAATATACTCCTCCTGTGACAAGTATAATTTCTTGCTTTTCGATCACGACCGATCCGGATGCCAAGAATCTATTTTGCTGGCCCCAAGTCTTTCATCTCAAAAGACTTACTCAATTGCTACTTCAAATCATCAATCCTCGATGGATTCCGGCCAACTATCAACATATCATCTACATACAGCAGTAAAATGATAAAGTCATCGTCAGAAAATTTCTGAACAAAAACACAATGGTCTGAAGTAGTCTTCTTGTATCCTTGCTCCCCTATAACTGACTCAAACTTCACGTACCACTGCCTCGGTTCCTGTTTCAAACCATAGAGGCTTTTCCTGAGTCTGCACACATAATCCTTTTTTCCTTTGACTCTAAAGCCTTCTGGCTGCTCCATATAAATTTCGTCTTCCAGATCCCCATGAAGAAATGCTGTCTTGACATCCATCTGCTCAATCTCCAAATCAAGACTTGCTGCTAAGCTGAGTACCACTCTGATGGATGACACCTTCACAACTGGAGAGAAGATTTCATCAAAGTCAATGCCTTTCCTCTGACTGAATCCCTTGACAACTAATCTGGCTTTGTACCGGGGTTGTAAAGTGTGCTCCTGTTGCTTCACTCTGTACACCCATTTATTATTCAAAGCCCGTTTGCCTTTTGGCAATTTCACCAACTTGAAAGTGTGATTGTCATGCAAATATTTCATCTCATCTTGTATGGCTTTCTCCCACTTTTCCTTGTTCTCTGTTTCCACAGCCTCCTTGTAGCTCTCGGGTTATCCCCTGTCAGTAAGCAGCACATACTCATATGTAGAGTATTTAGTTGGAGGTCGCCTTTCTCTGTCAGACCTTCTCTGTGGAATTGTTGGTGTAGCTTCTGGTACTGGTGGTTGATCATGATCATCATCTCTGGGAGCTTCAACACATGTACCCTCCTGATTGGGAACCTCATCTTCAGCATGTACTGGCACCGGTGTATGAGGTTCTGGATTCACATCAACATTTCTGTATTGCTAGGGCATTGTCTTTATCTCATTTCTGATATCTTCTATGGTCTGATCTTCAATGAAGACAACATCTCGACTTCTGACAATCTTCTTCTCAACATGATCATATAGTTTTTAGCCGAAATCATCCATACTATAGCCAATAAAGACACATTGTCGCGTATTTGCATCAATTTTGGATCTCTCATCCATTGGGATGTGTACAAATGCATTGCACCCAATGAAATGTAAGTGTTCATATGACATTTCTTTTCCTATCCAGACTTGATTAAGAACATTACCTTTTAGTGCGACTGCTAAGGACATGTTCAAAACATGTACAGTTGTGCTGTGTGCCTCCCCCTAAAATGTCTTCGGTAGCTTGGCTTATGAGAGCAAGCTTCCGACCCTTTCGCACAAGGTTCTGTTCATCCTCTCAGCTAGGCCATTCAGCTGAGGTGTCTTGGGAGGTGTCATTTGATGTCGGATTCCTTGCATCTTGCAGTACTAATCAAATGGATCTCTGTATTCTCCACCATTGTCTGTTCTGATGCATTTCAGTTTCTTGCCGATTTCTCTCTCTAGCAGGGCATGAAACTCCTTGAACACTTTCAACACTTGATCTTTCGTCTTCAAGGTGTATACCCATATCTTCCTTGAATGATCATCTATGAATGTCACAAAATAAAGTGACCCACCAAGTGTTCTTGTCTGCATCGGACTACATACATCTGAATGTATGAGATCAAGTACCTCCAGTTTTCGTTGAGGCGGGGAGCTCTGGAAGGACACTCTGTTCTGCTTTCCAGCCATGCAGTGTTCACACTTCTGTAAATGTGAGTTCTTAAATTCGGGAAGAACATTCTGTCTACGCAGTACTTCCATCCCCGTTTGACTCATATGACCGAGCTTTTTATGCCATAGCTCGGCTGTCTCATTACTATTGACTGTATTTATGCTACTATTGGAAAGTTTAGCGTGCATCAAATACAGTGTTGAATCTTTCTTACCTCGAGCTATCAGCATTGATCCTTTAGTGAGCTTCCAGGTGCCATCACTAAAGGTGCTGCAGAAGCCTTCATCATCTAGCTTGCCTATTGAGATCAGGTTTAACCGGATATCTGGCATGTGCTTGACTCCTTTAACACTAACCTTGTCCCGTTTTCTGTTTCAAGGCAAATGTCTCCAATACTGACGGCTTTGGACTGGCCGTCATTCCCCATCCTTACAGCACCGTAGTCCTCTGGCGTGTAAGATGAAAAAAAGTCTTTGCGAGATGTGGCGTGTATGGAGGCGCCACTATCTATCACCCAACTGGTCTCGTGGCTGGCAAGATTCACAATATTTTCTTCATAGATAATGAAGAATTCTTTGAAGGCTTTATCAGTGGTGGCAGTAGCAACTCTTTCTTGGTTAGAGTCACTATCCCTTATATTGTTGTTTGACTGCTCGTTCTTCAATTTGTAGCAATCCCTCTTCATATGGCATTTCTTTTTACAATGGTAGCATTCTATATCTCTAGTTCTTGATTTACGCCGGTTCTTGTCTGTTCTACCTGGGCCTCGGCTTTTACTTCTTCCCTTCATGGTGGTTTTCTCAGTCACTAAAGCTTCTAAGGTTGAGGTTGATGTCGTCCCTTGCATTCTCGTCCTCTTTTCTTCCTCGAAGATTCTGGTCTTTGCCATTTCCAGTGTGAATCTCCCATCTGTGGTTGAATTTATCACCATAGATCTGAACGTTTCCCAAGATTCTGGTAACGTATTTATGAGTATTCAGTCATTTACCTCATCACCGAAGTCTATACCTAATCCATACAATTCTTTCATGGTGCCGAGGAAATCATTGATATGATCTGCCATAGCTGTACCTTCATCATATTTCAACCCCATCATATTCTTGATGTAGTACATCTTGTTGTTGCCAGTCTTTGCTCGAAAAAGCTCCTTCAGTTTTCTCCATAAGACACGTGTATTTGTATCTTCACTAACATGGTTCACGATAATATCGTTGATCCACTGATGAATAGTATTGCATCTCTTCTGGTGAAGATTATTCCACCTTTCTTCAGACATTGCTTCTGGTTTCTCCTCCAAAAAAACCGATCCAATAATCCTTCACATATAGAAGGTCTTTCATCATTCCTCTCCATGTGAAATAATTTGTGTTAGTCAACAAAATCATTTTTCCGTTGCCCCCATCCATCATAAAAATTCAAAGCAGAATTTCAAAAAATGAAGCTCACTGTTGCGTCCGGAATGGTAAAAAATGGTGGAAATGACACTTCATTTGTCAAAATCCGACACATGGACCAAAATGTAAAATTTCAGAAATTACAGGGGCCAAAATATAATTTTTGAAAGTTCAGGGGCTAAAATATAATTTTGAGAAAGTATAGGGACCTTTCTGAAATTCACCAGAATTTTACTGACGTGGCACTTGTGCTGACGTGGTAGACACGTGGCAGACATGTGGCGATGACGTGTCGTTGACTGGATGACACATGGCTGCTGACTGGGATGTTGACGTGTCCTGCTGACTGGGCTGCTGACCGTACGTGACTGATGATGTGGCAGCTGACTGGACGCTGATGTGGCGTATGACTCAGCGTCTTCAAGCTTCAACAGCGCGTGCGATGCGTGGTGGGCGTTGGCGCGGGTGAAGAACTCACTGGTTGGCGCGTGCGGCGCGTGAGAGCGTTCTGGACCTCCATTCGATCACCCGAAAATACCACTGTGCTCGTCTCGACGTGAAAAGGCTGATGGTATGCTCAAAATCGATTTTTGACAACTTTCGTCAGAATCGGTTTTCCGAACCGAACCTCTGTTTCTGAGTTTTGGAATCCCACCATGGAACCTTAGCTCCTGATACCACTTGTTGTGATAAAAACTCACACAATAGAGGAAAAGTGAGAAAAAACTCTTCTTTTATTACTCAAACAAAAGAATTACAAAGCTTATTACAAAACTTTACAAAAAACCTCTCAACTCTCTTTACTCTCTATTACACTGATTTGGGATGTTGGAGAAGTGGGATTATGGCTCCTTTTATAGTTGCCAAAACGTGTGCTACAGTGGCACATGTTTTGGCAACACGTTTTGAGCTGGCCAACTTACAACCGCGTTATGAGAGCTGGCTGCCATGCATTTGCATGCTGTCATGCATGTTGGACTCCAACAAATCTCCCAATCGGTGAAGATTTGCCCTAAAATCTGAGCCGACCATCAATCACCCAAACCGAATCCTAAAAAGGATCCACCCCTGGCTGCATCTGTATGACTGCCTACGTACCCTGAGTTGGGATCAATTCAATTGTAGTTCTCTGTATCTCCATACTTTAACTATATGGAGAGTTTAGTCATCCCGGCTATGGCACGACAGATTTCAAGCTTCTTCTTCAGTAAAACTTTTGTGAACATATCGGCACCATTGTCGTCGGTGTGAATCTTTCTTAGTTCTAACATCCTTGAACTCAGGACGTCCCGTATCCAGTGATACCTCACATCGATATATTTTGACCTCGAGTGAAAAGTAGAATTTTTACCATGGTAGATAGCACTCTGGCTATCGCAGTACAAAATGTACTTCTCCTGCTTGAAACCCAATTCCTGGACAAATGTCTTTATCCACAGTAATTCCTTGCAAGCTTATGTTATTGCAATGAATTCCGCCTCTGTTGTAGAAAGTGCAACACATCTCTGCAACCTTGACTGCCATGCCACAGCTCCCCCTGAGAGAGTAATTAGATACCTCGAAGTAGACTTATGTTTTGGAAGCAATAAGCCAGTGTTAATGGGCTACACCGACTCAGATATGAATAATATCTGTTTCTCATGATACAACGTTTGAGAATAGTTAGAGAGACACTATTATTCTATTCTAACAAACTAATTATACTCGAACTCTAACTATAAGAATAACCTTAAATCCAACAACCTCCCAAAATTTGAGAGAACTAAGATTTTTTAGAAAAAATAATTTGAGAAATCTCAAATTTTTAGTGTATTGACACAAAAAGAGTTCTTCTTATATACTACTAATGAGGGAAGACAACCTAAATGTATTTATGATGTGGGTTTGTAAGTTTTCATTTAATTTTCCAATAGATAATCCTCCCTAAGTGTAGTTTGGAGAGCGCAAAAAGCCCGAGGGATCCATCGGGATAGGGACGCGAGGAGCCTCAGTGGTCCGTCTGTGTCACACCTGTTCCCTTAAGTAGGGTAGGGGTGAGACGGAGACGTAAAATGGACAAAGTTTCCCCTGTAAAATGGACTAATCCTCTAAATATAAAAGACAAATCTAAACTGAATAATGTCATCATATAAATAGGATATCCATGATCCAACTCAAAAGAATATCCATGAAGAAAAATAAATATTTTCAGTGTCAAATAAATGCTCAGTGCCTATAACCAAATAACAAATTCTCTCAAGAATGACATAACTAGAACTATAAGCTCAAAACATAACAAAAACACTCTACTGTTGGCACAACCTTTCTCTAATGGCAGGAAATGATGATGAAACAACAGATGAAAAATGAATGATCTACTAATCTGCTAAACCTGAAAAGTTAAAGAAATGGGTAAGCTCATGCTTAGTTCAATGGATCACAGCTTAGTGCCGTGGATAAACAAGTAATAAAGTGGATCGAATAAGTCTTTCATAATATAAATAAATACATGAAACATTAAATCCATATATCAAATATTTACTTGAAATCATAAATCTCATTATGCTCAAGAATATCTGTAAAAATAAAGCTGTTCATTCATCTATATGCACACTCTCGTGACAATACGACAAAGCTGGCAACATGGGGCATCCCCACAGCAATAACTGGCATCCGGAGTAAAACTGGCAACATAAGACCTCGTCTCACGGTAAATAATCTGGCACGTATAAGTACACGGAGAGCACCCTAGGATAAAAATCATTTCTAAAACACATGCTCATATATATAATCAAGAAAATTTCTCATACATCACAAATCATGATTTCAACATAACCAATATTCGATCCATATTTTCATAGCAAAATATAATCTTTCTAAAAACAAAATCATTTAATGCATTACCTTAAAAATTCATTTAAGAAAACATACATACTATATAATTTGGAAAACATCAATGTTACAAGCTTATCCAAGCACCTGGCGAGCTGACTACAGAGAAAGAAACTATGCAGTAGGACCGTCCACGCTTACGGTATCACGATAACCTAAAGAGATAAAAGAATTTACTATAAGGAACATAATCCTAACTAGAATAGATGATAGAATATGCAAGAGACGTGACTTAATTGCTCTCGTAATCCTAACGAAATTTCGACAAAGTTCCATCAATAATACGGACTTCCATTATACAACCCATAATGAACGTCCATAATTTAATCCAACACCACTATCCCAAATCTCAGGCTCATAATAATTTCCCGCACACAATCTTACTCGACCATATTTTTCGATAAAGTCCACCATTCACTTGTAACCAGAGGAAATCATTTATATGGTCTAAGCATGTAACTAATTATACTTTAAAGCTATTTACATTTCTAAACACATAACTTGCATAAACCGAATATAACGATAAATTATACGAAATTAAGATTCGGAGGTCCGTTACTACTCGGAATGTTCGGGAAATCACAAAGGAATACTCTGGAAGTCAGCACGAACAAACTGTCCGGCGTGTGTGGGACACTCGTCTCTCTTCCTAGCTGAGTGTGGGCCTCACGCGCCACTGCGCAAGGCGTGCGTGAGCACCATACGCCGGCCCGGATTCCAAATTTACCGGTGGGTGAATCTTCATCTCCCCTTCCCGGTTCCAATGTCGTTGACGATTTGTCAATCGAAGTTCCGGATCAACGGGAAATCAAGAAAAACCATTAAAAGTTTCTTACCGGGATTTCTACGAAAATAGGAAGTTTCCCGAGATGAAACCACCACCAAAATAATCCTATCGTCGAGATTTATGTTTTCCTTAACAGACCGGTCAGAAACGGCTTCAGATCGGATGGATCGGGACAAATTTCTTTTTTCTTTCTCCCTCTCTTTCTCTGGCATATTACTCTCTCTCACGGCTGCTGGAAGATGGAGAGGAAAAGTTGTGTGTTCGTAAATAGGTTTTTTTATTTTTTATTTTTATATACTCACATGGTAAATAACATTTGCCACCCCTCATTTTGTCCATTTGATAGTTTTTAATCTAAACTTTAACAAACATAAAAATTTAACCCTTACATTTTCTAACACCCATAATTATTAAATTAAAATTGGGAAAAATAAATTAGGGTGTTACAACTCTCTCCCCCGTAAAAGAAATTTCGTCCTCGAAATTCACATACCTGAGAGTGGAAACAAGTGAGGATATTTACTCCGCATATCATCCTCACGCTCCCAAGTAGCTTATGCTTTTAAGTGTTTACCCAATAGGACTTTCACCAACGGAATCGTCATGTTTCTAAGTTGTCTCAACTCTCAAGCCAGAATTCCCACTGCTTCTTCTACATATGTCAAATCTTCTCTGATACCATTAAATGTCACACCCTTTCTTACTCTGAATTCCTTCTCCAAAGGATCTATGTTCCCTATTTCTCTTCCTCATCTGATAATCTAGCCACACTTTCCATTCTCTTTCTGCAAACTCTATTTTTCTAGCAAAATCTGCCATCTCTGTAAACTGTTCATAGGAAACAATCGGATCCTAGATCTCAATTCTGCATTTAGACCGTTAAGAAAATGATCCATCTTGCCCTGTTCATGGTTCTTCAAATGTGGAACAAACTGCACCAACTCATGGAAGAGAGTGTCATACTAATCTACAGTGCGATTACCTTGAGTCAACCTATAGAATTCACTTATTTTCTCTTCCATAAAAGCAGAACTCATATAATTGCCCATGAACTCCCTCTTGAATTTTTCCCAAGTCAACACATTAGCCTCTGAGAATTTACCCCTTACACTCTTCCACCGTTTACCAGCCTGCTCAGTCAAAAGTCGATACACATGATGGCATTTCTGTTCATCAATCAATCTCATCAGCTCAAAAGCCGTCTCAACTAGGTAGACCCGGACAAGGTTCCGGTTCGGAACCGGAACCGAACCAGTTAGAACCGGACGGTTCCGGTTCTAACCGATTCCGGTTCCGGAACCGAACCGGAACCTAACCGGTTCGGTTAGGGTTCCTCCCCTAGCCGAACCGGTTGGAACCGTTCGGTTCCAACGGTTCCGGTTGGAACCGATTTGAATTTATACAATAATATATTTTTTAAATTTTTTAGATAAGAATTTTATTTGTAATTTAGGTAATTATGTAATGTAATTTAACGTAATTTGTAATTTACATAATTTTATTTGTAATTATGTAATTTTATTTGTAATTATTTTCAAAAAAAAATAATTTAATGTAATTATTTGTAATTTAACTTTTAATTTCAAAAAAGTTAAAAAAAAAAAACTGAATGAAACCGGCACCGGAACCGAACGGTTCGGTTCTAGTTCCGGTTCCGTTTCGGAACCGAACCGAACCGAACCGCCGGCCCGGTCTACAACTAGGTCTAAGAAATTCCCAACTACTATGGGGTCATTCTTTCTATCAAACTCAACAGCTCCATTTTCTTTCACTCTTTTAGCAATATTATCTTCATTAATTGTAAGAGCTACCTGAGGTGGACAATGACCCCATGCTGGAGGTTAGTAATACGGATAAGTGTAAGCACTAGGAGGAACATTCGGAGGAGCACCTGGGTGGATGACCAAAATAAGGTGGAGGATGGAAACCCGGGGGAGGTGTAGGAACCCTGATACATTGGAGGAGGTGGAGGGTGTTGTGGAGGTGCTGTAATATTTCCCTGAGGTGCTGCAGGGGCTGGAGGAACATCACTGATAGGAGGATGATGAACTGAGGTACTATCTCTGAAAACTGAGGCTAGCAAATCTCATACAACAGGAATATGGTTCCCTTCAAAGTGTTCTTCAACATAAGAATTAACATCCTCATCAACTGGAGGTGCCCTAGAAGGTTGGCCAACATTTGCTATCCAACGAGTACGAACTCGACCTATACATCGAACTCTGAAATGCAGAGGCATCTAAAAACACATGAAAGATGTCAACCTCTAATAGACATAGAATAACTAATTAAGAAAAGAAAAGTCTACAGAATCTATAAACCTAGTGATCCGATACCATTAAATGACACACCCGTTCCCTTAAGTAGGGTAGGGGTGAGACGAACACGTAAAACAGAGAGAGTTTCCCCTGTAAAATGGACTAATCCTCCAAATACAAAAGATAAATCTAAACTGAATAATGTCATCATATAAATAGGATATCCATGATCCAACTCAAAAGAATATCCATGAAGAAAAGTAAATATTCTCAGTGTCAAATAAAGGCTCAGTGCCTATAACCAAATAACAAATTCTCTCAAGAATGACATATCTAGAACTATAATCTAAAAACATAATAAAGACACTCTACTGTTTGCACAACCTTTCTCTACTAGTAGGAAATGATGATGAAACAACAGTTGAAAAATGAATGATCTACTAATCTACTAAACCTGAAAAGTTAAAGAAAGAGGTAAGCTCACGCTTAGTGCAATGGATCACAGCTTAGTGCCGTGGATAAACAAGTAACAAAGTGGATCGAATAAGTCTTTCATAATATAAATAAATACATAAAACATTAAATCCATATATCAAATATTTACTTGAAATCATAAATCTCATTTCTCATAAATCTCATTCTGCTCAAGAATATCTGTAAAAATAAAGCTGTTCATTCATATATATGTACACTCTCGTGACAATATGGCAAAGCTGGCAACATGGGGCATCCCCACGGCAATTACTGGCATCCGGAGCAAAACTGGCAACATGAGACCTCGTCTCACGACAAATAATCTGGCACGTATAATTACACGGAGTGCATCCTAGCATAAAAATCATTTCTAAAACACATGCTCATATATATATATATATCAAAATTTTCATACATCATAAATCATGATTTCAACATAACCAATATTCGATCTATACTTTCATAGAAAAATATAATCTTTTTAAAAATAAAATCATTTAATGCATTACCTTAAAAAAATCATTTAAGAAAACATACATACTATATACTTTGGAAAACGTCATTGTTATAAGCTTATCCACGCACATGGCGAGCTGACTACAGAGAAAGGAACTATGCAACAGGACCGTCCCCGCTTATGATATCACGATCACCTAAATAGACAAAAGAATTTAATATAAAGAACATAATCCTAACTAGAATAGATGATAGAATATGAAAGAGAGGTGACTCAATCTCTCTCGTAATCCTAACAAAATTTCGGCAAAGTTCCATCTATAATACAGACTTACATTATACAGCCCATAATGATTAACTTACATCCATATTCCATTCACAACATACACATCCATAATTTAATCCAACACCATTATCCCAAATCTCGGGCTCACAATAATTTCCCACACACAATCTTACTCGATCATATTTTCCGATAAAGTCCATCATTCACTTCTAACGAGAAGGTAATCATTTATATGGTCTAAACATGTAAACTAATCATACTTTAAAGCTATATACATTTCGAAACACATAACATTCATAAACCGAACATAACGATAAATTATAGGAAATTAAGATTCGGAGGTCCGTTACTACTCGGAATGGTCAGTAAATCACGGAGGAAGACTCGGGAAGTCA
>SKCR01030069.1:0-25000 GCA_019454045.1 Zanthoxylum bungeanum
TCTCCAGAAATATTCTTAAAGGAATATGTGATCTGTATCAGACGTAGTATACATAGTATTGCGTATTGCGATCCGGTATCGGATGTCACGTGCTAGGCCTAGGGCTGGAATTGTGTCTGCCTCATACGAAGCACATATCGGATCTCTGGTAACTAGTCTCTATAATCGGATAAACATGACCTAGTCATATTATCCCGAAAGCTGCAGCATATAAGAGCACCAGTTCCGTATCCTACGTGACCATCATCTCCATATGACTGGAGTGATACTTCCATCTCGAAATCATACCCAATACACTACGATTCTCAATATACCCAGAAGAGGCGTACATAGAACCAGTTAAAGCCATGGACGACCAAAACCAAAGTATATTGATTGTCGCAAGTATTAGCGGTGCAAGTCTCAGGTTAAGACCAAATACACCTACCCTGATTCGGATTTCCATAGACACATAGTCATACTACCAATGGAATTCCGAGGGGTCTATCCAGAGCGAAGCTGTTTCCGTACCATCGGTAAACACAACCTCCAATTACACTTGCATGAGTATCCAATACCCAAATATATGAGAACTATGTCGTTATGCTCCCACAACGCGCACAAGTGTAATACTAGTCTATTCCGCATTATCGATGTCCAATCTCGATAATACTACGACTATGGATGTTTTATTGATTAAAACTTCGTGGATTGATACTGTCTCATATCATCTCAATCAGGAACTAATCATAATGACTTTTATCATTTATGTATCTTGGTAATCCAATTACAAATGATAAAAGAGCAATTTCCTTTATCACATAGTTAATTTGTACAACAACACCATGTTCTGTACAAATAGTGATGCTATGGGTCATAATTGTCCAACAGTGAGAACTTTCATGTATCGATTATATGACTCGTCCTTAGACTTGAGGTCTTTACAATCTTATATGTGGATCAAATAACTTTGACATTCTCCTTCCCCGGTTCAAAAGATCCGGTCATAAGGGTATGATTGGTTCATTTGTTGAAACACATGAAGCTTGTAAAGATACAACAGAGAATCACCACTCTTTCGGATAATATTTTCTTATAAGAGTAGTATTCCAGTTCGCGGGTTGATATGTGTGATGAGTGCTTAAGACTGTGGCCACAGCGAAAGAATCATGTGAGATTCTTGGGTTAGCAAGATTCATGACACTATCAACAACATACATTTGACCATATGGATAGACACTTTCTGTACCCTAGGTCAATAGGTGGGGATACAGTGAGGCGAGGGACCGTATCATATGTAAATCGCATACAGAATGGGTATATATATCTTTCATTCTCATTTGGGGGCCTTGGCATGTTGCTAGATGTCAACCTTGGTCATTGAAATGAACGACCATCTGATCGGAGGATAATTTATGTTCGATTAGATTATCACGATTCATTTCATGTCCAACTTGAGGGGAACCCAAAAGGTCACACACAACAAAGTCGAAATCAATGGTTAACAGTGCACAATACGTATTTAACAGCATATATGATTGCTGTAGGAATTGTTCATAAATGGTTCAATGTGTTTAATTATTGAACAGATCATTTATGAGGTTCCATAGTGGCTTAAGGGTTGGTGAATGACGATAGGGGCACCTTGGGAATTGGAATAAATAAAAATTAAAATTAAAAAAAAAAGTTACTATTCACGTGAAAAGTAATGCGTGAATAGTAACTCGCGAATAGTAAATTTTTTTTAATTTTTTTTTGTTATTTGTTTTGAATTCCAATTCGGCCCAAACTCTTATTAGGGTTTTATAATCTCATTAAACCACTAAATTAAGATCCAATGGCTAAGATTAAATTAGCTTTTATCCCACATCGGATTCTTAATTAACTTTGTTGTCTTTGGAGCACTATATAAATCCAAAGAATTCTTCACAAATCTTTACACCAAACCTTTCATATCTTGAGTTTATATAAGTGAGCAACTCTAAAGTTTAAGAGTAAGCCACTGATTTTGAGGATCCTTAAGTCTAATTGACTAGAGGAACCTCGAGTTAAAAGTTTTGAGGTATTTGCCTAGGCTAGCACCAAGGGTAAAAATACATGTGCACTCAAGGCGTAGTCTTGCCTTTGAGTTTTGGCTTTGGTGTGTGCATCTTTGGAGGCCACACACTTGGGTGGCTATTTGGAACGTGGAAGAGCTTGCTGAGTTCGAGAAAAGCTTGTAGATTGGAGGGAGGACTGGAGGAGTCTACGGTTCAAGTAAGTCCTTTTTCTTTCTTTATTTTAATTAGAGTTCTTATGATAGTTAGCATGTTTAGGTTTATGTTCTTTGCATGTTTTATGAGTTTTATGCTTAGAATATATAGTAACATGCCTAGGCTTGTAGAATAATAAAAACAAATGGGTCTTGGGCAAAGGGAAAGCGGCACATAATTTTTATTTTTCCGCTGCGCACTCGCGGCCGCTTCCCAACAGTAGTATCAGAGCGCTGTTTTTGTTTTGATTAGTTCTCTCTCATTTGAACTTGTAATTGGGTGTTTAAAAGCTCGTTGGAAAGCTAACACCCTGAACTTAATTTTAGGTACAAGTTTTGCATGATTTGGTTAAGATTTGAATTATGAAATTACATTTAAAGTTCACACGTCTGCAGAAAAACGTGAATAGTAATTCCAACATATTAAAACTCATATGCTTGATGATTCTATGTATGATTAGAATTGGCATGATTATTTTAGGGTGCAAACATCTAGAGACTTTCTAAGAAATAGAGAGTGTATTGCTTATCCCTTAGCTAAGTAATTATTCTGTGATGAAGTTAGAGATTTATTACCTTTAAGGCTAATAAATATAAATAACTTGTTTATAATAAAAGACATTATAAAAGATACAAGTGGGGTGGGACCAAGGCGTTAATAAAACTTTCCAAACTAAAGTTAATTTAACCAAAGGTATTACTAGAGTTAGATAATGATTTGGTGTCTTCCTTCACTCACTACCTTTTTATAGCCAAAAGGAAAAGCTGTGAAGACATCTAGATAATCATTTACTCAAAGTTTACCTTAAAGCATATTTAAAGTGTTGGACTAATTTGGAGGATCTATTGTTTATTCCTGTCACCAAGGCGATAAGAGCCTAAGAGGTAAGGGTATTTAAGAGAGTTCGCTCCACCCTCCATCTGGGGAATTTTCAATGGAGGAATCCATTTGACAGTTATTCACTTAAACTTGCTAAAATCCTCAATAATAATTTAAGTCTAAAATTTTCCTCCCATTGTAAAGTATAGACCAAAATGGTTTAAACCGTATTGGCAGGACTAGGTTTTACCAGACTGACCAATACCAATTTATCCCTAAATCGTACTATTGACAATGGTTTGACTTTTCTGAGCCATAAGACGCAGCGACCATTTGGAGTGGTCTTATAAATTAGTGGCAAAGATTGCGTGTCCACAAGGACTAGCATAAGATATGGCATGTTTGATTGCCCAACCCAATGATCAAGGAATTGTGATTTATATCATAAATTGGTTGGGAACCTACCTAATTATCGTATTTTATAACGACCGGCCCTAGCCGGAGTTATGAAATGATGATAATGGAATCCTTGCCCACAAGAAATCCATCATATTGGGGTTGATGCGATTTGCTTAAAATTTTAAAACAATTGAGTGGAAGCAACTTCATATTATTAAAAGCCCATGTTATTATGAAACATTAATGAAAACATATTCCTAATTTTAACATTCTCTCTTAACAGGTGGGTTAAAATATTTCACAAACATTCAAATGGCAAACAGAGTATCACTTCGTTCCATCCTTGATGAGCATA
The DNA here is from genome assembly GCA_019454045.1 of Zanthoxylum bungeanum. Taxonomy (NCBI): domain Eukaryota; kingdom Viridiplantae; phylum Streptophyta; class Magnoliopsida; order Sapindales; family Rutaceae; genus Zanthoxylum; species Zanthoxylum bungeanum. Next base: position 3,805 of record SKCR01030069.1, read on the forward strand.
AGCTCAAAGGGGACAACTACAATGACTGGTTTAGAAACCTTAAAATTGTCTTACGACAAGAAAATATTTTCTATGTTCTTGAAAGATCATTTCCCCCTGAACCCGTAGAAGATGTTGACCAAAATACATTCGATGCTTGGAAGAAACATGTCGATGATGATGAGCAAGCAGTTTGCATAATGCTTGGCTCTATGTCGGACGAACTTCAGAAAGCTCATGAAGATATGGATGCTCAAACCATCATCTTTCACTTGAATGAGTTGTATGCAACTTCCGTTCATACCATGAGATTCCAAGTGTCATGTGCCTTATTCCAAACAAGGTATAAAGAAGGATCTGTTAGTGGACATGTGCTTAAGATGATTGGCCACATTGAAAAATTGGCCAACCTCGGGTTCATCATGGATAATGAGATATGTCAGGATCTAATTCTTCAGTCCTTACGAAAAGAATTCTCTAACTTTATTATGCAGTTTCATCGGTCTGATAAAGAAGCTACTTTAGCATGCACAATTTGATAAAGCAAACAGAGAAGGACTTGAAATCGGAGCTTAAAACCTCCGTCATGCTTACGGGTACGGACCTGAAGCCACGAGGCCTAAAGAAAAATAAGGGCAAGGCCAAGGCTCCAGATCACCTAAAGCCCAATGGTAAGGTGGAGAAGAAAAATGGAAAGGGGAAATGTTTCTTTTGTGGAAAGAAGGGTCATTGGAAGAAAGACTGCAGATCCTTGAAAGCCAAGGAAGCTAGGGAAGCCCAAGAGGCCAAGAAGCCCAATGCTTCAGGTATGTTGTATATGATTGAACTATATTCCCAAAACTCTGAACCTTCTACTTGGGTGCTTGACACCTGTTGTGGGACCCACTTGTGTAACAATGTGCAGGGCCTGAGAAACAGTAGGAGACTACGTCATTGGGAGGTTGACTTACGCATGGGTAATAGAGCAAAACTGGCTGCATTGTGCGTGGGGACTTATTCATTATTTTTTTCGAATGGTTTAGTTTTAGACTTACAAGATTGCGTTTATGTACCTTCTTTAGTAAAGAACATTATTTCAATTTCTTCTTTATGTAATAAAGGCTTTTCATGCCTAATAAGTTGTAATGAATGTTCTATTTATTTCAATGAAATAAAATATGGAGATGGTATTTTGAATAATGGTATCTATGTCTTACAAACTAACAAAGAATGTTCAACCTCTAATATATACAACGTTAACTCGAGTAATCTCAATGAATCACTTCTATGGCACATTCGCTTAGGTCATATCAATGAAACAAGATTAACTAATCTACATAAGGATTGGTATTTCAAACCCTTCAAATATAAACCTTATGAAACTTGTGAGTCTTGTTTACTTGGTAAAATGACCAAATTACCCTTCAAAGGTAAATGACAGCGTGCAGTGGAGACATTAGAACCCATACACTCTGATGTATGCGGACCAATGTCAGGCACCGTTAGAGGTGGATTCTCCTACTTCATTACCCTAAATTTTAAGAGTAAGCCACTGATTTTGAGGATCCTTAAGTCTAATTGACTAGAGGAACCTCCAGTTAAAAGTTTTGAGGTATTTGCCTAGGCTAGCACCAAGGGAAAAAATACATGTGCACTCAAGCCGTAGTCTTGCCGTTGAGTTTTGGCTTTGGTGTGTGCATCTTTGGAGGCCACACACTTGGGTGGCTATTTGGAACGTGGAAGAGCTTGCTGAGTTCGAGAAAAGCTTGTAGATTGGAGGGAGGACTGGAGGAGTCTACGGTTCAAGTAAGTCTTTTTTCTTTCTTTATTTTAATTAAAGTTCTTATGATAGTTAGCATGTTTAGGTTTATGTTCTTTGCATGTTTTATGATTTTTATGCTTAGAATATATAGTAACATGTCTAGGCTTGTAGAATAATCAAAACAAATGGGTCTTGGGCAAAGGGAAAACGGCATATAATTTTTATTTTTCTGCTGCACACTCGCGGCCTTTTCCCAACAGCAGCCCCCTCTTGGACTGATCCATGTTGAATCTCTTCAACACTTTGTCAATGTACGAGCTCTGGGAGAGTCCTAGCAGCTTTCTAGATCTATCTTGGTAGATCCTTATTCCCAGAATAAAGGCTGCTTCTCCCAGGTCTTTCATGGAGAATTTTAATGAAAACCAAGCTTTCACCGATTGTAGCATGGGAATGTCATTGCCTAAAAGCAATACATCATCAACATATAGGACAATGAATGTCAGTGCGCTCCCACTAACCTTCTTATATACACAAGAATCATCTTCGTTTGGAATGAAACCATATTCTTTTATGATCTCATCAAAACGTTGGTTCCAAGAACGTGATGTTTGCTTTAATCCATAAATGGATCGGTTTAACTTGCAAACCTTGTTTGCATGTCTTGGCACGACAAAACTGTCAGGTTGTTGCATATAAACATCCTCCAAAAGGTTTCCGTTAAGGAAAGCGATTTTGACGTCCATCTGCCATATTTCATAATCGAAATATGCAGCAATAGCAAGCATTATCCGAATGGATTTAATCATGGCAACAGGTAAAAAAGTCTCATCGTAATCGATACCATGTCGTTGACGATACACTTTCACTACAAGCCTAGCTTTGTACGTTGTATGTTGCCATCCATGCATGTCTTCTTCTTGAAGACCCATTTACAACCAATAGGCTTAATGCCTTCTGGTGCATCAACCAGTGTCCAAACTTGGTTGGTATACATGGAATCCATTTCGGACTTCATGGAATCCTGCCATAGAGCGAAGTCGATACCTTGTATCACTTCCTCATACGTAGCCGGTTCATCATCCTCAATAAGATTAATATCTTCATGAGGTGAGATTAGAAACCCATACCTCTCAGGTTGTTTTCCGACTCTCTCCGATCTACGCGGTTTTTGTGTATTAGAAGATTATGGAATAGTCTTATCCATGATGGACTCTTCGTGTTCAGTGAGGGGGTCGGTTCCAGGAACAATATAACTCTGATTTTCATCGAGTTCTACTCTCCTCCCACTTGCCACTGTATTCATGAATTCATTTTCTAGGAAAACCGCATGGAGAGCAACAAATATTTTGTTCTCTTGTGGGTTGTAGAAGTAATATCCTTTGGTTTCCCTAGGATGACCTACAAATAGGCACTTATCCGATTTGGATTCTAGTTTGGTACTATCCAAACGTTTAACGTATGCCCAACGTCCCCAAATCTTCAGGTATGAGAAACTCGGTTTATTTCCTGTCCATATTTCTTATGGAGTCTGTCCAACAGACTTTGAGGGAACCTTATTCAAAATAAGTATTGCACTGTTTAATGCGTATCCCTAGAAGGAAATTGGTAGCTTTGAACGACTTATCATAGACCTTACCATATCCAACAAAGTTCGGTTTCACCGTTCGGACACATCGTTCAATTGAGGTGTTCCGGGAGGAGTCCACTGTGAAAGAATACCATATTCTTTCAAGTAATTTTGAAACTCATTGCTTAAGTATTCTCCACTGCGGTCTGACCGCAATGTTTTAATAGTTTTGCCGGTCTGTTTTCTACTTCGTGTCGAAACTCTTTGAATTTCTCAAAAGTTTCCGACTTGTGTTTCATGAGATACAAATAACCATAACACGATGCATCATCTGTAAAGGTTACGAAGTATTCATATCCACCTCTAGCCTGGCTAGACATGGGCCCACATATGTCACTATGAACTAGGGCTAACAGTTCGGTGGCACGTACACCTTTACCACTAAAAGGTGTTTTAGGAATTTTACCTAATAAACAAGATTAACAGACATCATATGAATTATGATCAAATCCGTTCAAGTATCCATACTTCGAAAGTGTGGATATGCGAGTTTTGTTAATGTGTCCCAGAGGACAATACCACAGATAAGTTTCATCTGTTTTACTCATTTTGAGCCTTTTGTTTGTCATGTTATATGTTTGAGATTCGTTTATATTCAAAATATAAAGACCATTATTAACATTTGTTGTACATATCAAAACATCATCTTTATATACAAAACACCCAGTGTTCCGGAATACAAAGTTATACCCGCATCGGGTTAAACAAGATACAGAGATGATATTCCTAGTCAAACTACGTACAAAATAACAGTCCCCTAAGTTAAGTACATGCCCCGAAGGAAGATTCAAAATATAGGTGCCAACGACCAAAACGGCGACTCTTGTCCCATTTCCGACTTGGAGGTCGATCTCTCCTGAAGCCAGTCTTCTGCTAATCTGCAGATCCTGCACATCAGTACATATGTGACTACCACATCCAAAATCAAAAATCCAATTTTTAAAACCGGTAGTGGACATGTTTATTTCAATAACAAACATACTTGAGGCTGGAGCATTGCCCGCCCTCGCTTCCTTCAAGTCCGCCTGGTACTCATGGCAGTCACGCTTCCAGACCCCATTTGCCATACCTCATTTGCCATAATGTAGGTAGATGTCTTGGGATATGTCATTCGTCTTCCTAGAAGACTGTGATGATTTAGCCTTGCCCTTCTTTTTCTTTTTCTTCACACCCACAGAAGCCTTCGGCCAAGCCTTGGCCTCCTTGGATGTCGAAGTAAGATGCGCCTCGTGCTTCTTGCCTTTTTGAAGCATTGTCTCTGCCTCTTTCAGCATTGTCATCAACTCTCCAAGAGTCTTCTCTTGGTTCATCATATTGTAGTTCATGATGAACCCGCCCCAGCAATCGGGCAGAGACTGTAAGATCAAATCTATAGAAGTCTCGGCCTCAAAGGTAATGCCCAGCTGACCTAGCTGTTCGATGTCAGTAATCATCTGTGACATATAGTGTTCGACAGATGTACCCTCTGACATGTGCGAGTGAAAGAGCTTCTTTTGCAATTCATACTTTTGTGATCTAAGGTTAGATCTGTGAAGGTCCTTCAATTTCAGCATCATGTTATAAGGATCAAATCCTTTATTCTGACGACGAAATTGAGGTGTCATTGCGGCAAGCATGACAGATTAAGCGGTAAAGTTATCATCTCGATGAGTCTTCCAAAGCTCATGATCAACTTCTCGCTCATGTCCGGGATCAGGCCCGAGAGGTCTATCTATAACATAGAGCAACTCCTCGGCTCCCAAGACTATCCTGAGATTCATCTCCTAATCTAGAAAATTGGAGCCGTTAAAGACATTGTCACTTATGATGATGTCTTTAACGTTAATCTTTCCAGCCATCTCGATTGCAATAGTCCAACTATCCAATCAACGATTTCGGGTACACTCAAATGTAATGGTTACTATAGTCCAACTATATAACCAACTACAAGTGGAGTAGTGTTTGAGTACAGTCTAACTGTTCAAAGAAAATAATAAAATAATTAGTCCAACTAATATTTATAATGACGATAAATAATAGAAGAGTGCGTATTAGCGAGTATTAAATAAAATTGCAAATTTAACACTGGCCTCCCACTATTTTTTGGCGAGCCTCTAACCCTCTGTTGAATACTCGGGAAACTTAGTTTCCTAGTGGGCTAGGATCTCGTTAAATAACACACAACCATGACTTTGGCCAATAAGCTGTATGAAACTTAACTAGGTAGATCTCTAAGATCAATTGGATCCCATCCAATTCCTAGATCCGGTAGGTGGACCTCTAAGTCCAAAACATATATCCAATATATCATCCTAACCTTTTCCTTTGAATCAACTAAGCCTTGGCTTTGGCTCAACAAGCTTAATGATTCTAGTTAAACGTGACCCATTGACATTGGGAAAACTTTGTAATCCACGTCGATGAACATAAGTGACCTTGATTTTGGCCAACAAATCACAATTGCCCAAGACATGCTATGTATAACAAAGCTTTCATGGTTCAAACACATCCGCGATGGACAATGATCTTGACTTTGATAAAAAAATCAAAGCCAATCTTGGATCTTGAGAAAGAACCAGTCAATGGAAGGAAACGCTTAATATTTGATGTGAGGGCGTTTTCATAAATTGGCAACCAATTTATTATCTTTGATTAGGTCTCATCATACACCCTTAAACATGTATTCTAAAAGCATAATAAGGCGCGATAAAATTTAATAATGATATGCGGATGGATATTTAAACAAATTGTTCCTAGAACAAATCTCTCTTTCTCTCTCCCGCTAGCACTTTACATTCTTCTACCCAATTACATAATACAATAAGAAACCTCATTTGCATTGAGGGGAATTGGTGAGAAGAGAAATGCAAAGAGATAGGAGGTGAAAGGCTGGACACGCAGGTCCAATTTCAAATAAATACCATATTTACAATAATTTCCAAAATTACCCCCACCCGTCTAATATCCATCCGATATACATTATTCATACAAATACATCCAAGTATTCACACAAAAAATGTTTTCAATCAATCTAATCCAATTAATTAATCTTCAATCAATGACCATCCAATGTTCATACAACGATTTGATTTGTGCGAGTCCAACTCGTTTAAGAATAAATACTCAAAGTAAGTATTCTTGAATTATATCGAACTACAATATTAAATCCAATTTAAATTGTATCCAATATTAATTCATGTTTAATTCCATTTTAAATAATTACACTTTTAATAGTGTATTTTAGACTTGGATTCCAAATCCAATCTAATTGGGTCTCAAAGGCCCAATTAGCATCCAATGCTAATTCAATTAAGTCCAATGGGCTTTCAATTGATTCTTTAGGCATAGACTTTGGCCATTATGGATCAAACCCAAAATGCCAAGGCCCATTTAGGAATTACCCTATGCCAAAAATCAATTTTGGCCCATTAGACCCAATTAAATTATTAAAGGCCCAATAGTCATATTATGGACTTTATGAAAATGGTTTTAGCCCCAATTGGATCCAACCTAATTGTCCAAAACCAAACTTGGCCCAACCAAGCCCATTAGCCCAAATACAATAAATTAGCCCAATCCAATTTTAAAAACTAATTTATATTAACATAATATTCTAAATATCACATTAATTTAATTAAAGTGTAATTAACAAAATTAATTAATTAATCTAATATTTCCAAAATATTAATTAATCTAATTAATCATGCTTTATTTTCAATTCATGTCCAACACAAAATTAAGCAAAATCAATTCATCCAACATGCTTCAACTCACAGCAATAGGCAAGAAATAACATCCAATTTTGATTTCAATACAATTAAATCAACAATCAATATTCATTTCATGCTTACAACACATCCAATTGTAAAATTTCCAAAATTCACCATGAGCACTTCCTAGGGTAGTGTTCGGCCAAGTAAGGATTTTTGGGAAAATATGATCTAATCAATTTTTTCACAATCCAATGATGCACAACACTTAGTTATCATCATCTAATCACAACCAAAAATCAACTTAGAAAAATCATGCTCCAAGCAAAAATACCCAAATTAAAGTATATAAACCCTAGAATTCAAATCATGCTTAGGATGGCTCTGATACCATTATTAGTGTCCTACACATGCCACAAGATCACTAAGATGATTCGTGTGTGAATTAATGATAAAGTTTGCGGAAAAAACTTACATTGATCGGTTGAGGATTTTCAAAAAATCTCTTTTGGATGTAGAAGCTCCAAGCTTTATGATGAGTTCCAAACCATTGGGTGAGTTTCCCTATCACCTTAAATCAACTGACAAAGTGCTAGCTTAATGAATTTTTGCAACAAAAATTCAAGAACAAGAGGGAGAGTGTTCGGCCAAGGAGGGAGAAAAAGAGAGATAGTGTGTTTTTGTTAACTTGTTTTTCCAAAAACAAGTTGTTGTTGGTATTGGTTTCCAAAACCAAATAGTTGTGTGTATTGGATTCCAAAAAGCAAAACAAGGTTGGTGAAAAGTAAAATGGTTTCAATAAATTTTGCCAACTACTCGCATCACACTTTTGACGAGTTGATAGAGGTAAAGTGTGTCCCACCACTTTAAATTCAAAATTCAAGTTGGCTCACACAACTAGACTTTGGGCCCGGGTTCGTTTAATCCGACTAAACGAATTTTCCATCGCTAAATAATTAAATCCAATTTAATTAAATAATGATGCCTCGTAAAATTATTACAAAAGTCGCTTACGAATTAATTCCAAATTAATTCGTTCGCTTGAATTAAAATCCAATTTTAATTTCGTATTGAAATCCAATTTCAATTAATATATCCGATATATTATTTTAGCCCAAATAAATAAATTAAATAGAAAAATCTAATTTAACTATTAAATTTATTTTACCGATTAATTCTAAATTAATCATGTTTTCTCTTCTTTATGAATTTAATCCCAGATTAATTCTTGCCGCAATTAATCCCATATTAATTTTCTCTCTCATAATTAATCACAGATTAATTCTATTTGAGTCAAATGTCATTGGTGAATCTTTGGGAAGCGACCCAAGATATTCCTGGATATGTTGGCAGTAAATCCGGTTGTCGAACTATCCGATACGTGCATATCCCGTACCACGTTCTCACCGATTTAATAGACATGGTTGGCTTCTAGAAAAGCACCGTGTCTACCCAATTCTCCAGAAATATCTACGGAGGAATATTATATGTATCAAGCGTAGTAATACTATGTAATGCGTAATACGATCCAGTATTGGATGTCACATGCTAGGCTTGGGGCTGGCTCTGTGTCTTCCCTGTACGAAGCATATATTGGATCACGAGTAACTAGTCTCTGCAATCGGATAACAATGACCTAGTCATATTATCCTGATAGCTGCAGCATTTAAGAGTACTATTACCTTATCCTGCATGACCATCATCTCCATATGACTGAAGTGATACTCCTATCTTGACATCACATTCAATACACTACGATTCTCAGTAAACCCAGTACAGGCGTATAGAGAACCTGTTAAAGCTCCGGACGACCAATACCAAAGAAAACTGATTGTCGCAAGTATTAGAGACGTAAGTCTCAGGTTAAAGATCACATACACCTACCCTGATTCGGATTCCCATATACACATAGTCATACTACTAATGGGATTCCGAGTGGGTCTATCCAGAGCGAACTGATCCCGGTCCAACGCCTAACAGAACCTGATATATTATTAATCTGATTTAATCATACAGACTTTTATCATTAATAATCCAAGTAATCCAATTACATAATGATAAAATAACAATTTCCTTTTGTCACATAGTTAATTTTTACAAAAACACAATGTTTATTACAAATAGTGATGCTATGGGTCATAATTGTCCAACACATGAGTCCACACCCAAAGAACAGGCGGAGGTCTGATCTTAATAGATCGGTGACATGACTTCCATCTAAGTGTGGAGGATAACTCATATATCCACAATGGTATCTAAAGTTAAAGAATCACTATGCTACTCAACCCGAGATGATTCCTATTGACGTTGGTGTACCATCTATTAGGTAATCTTCGGTGAGTCGTTCATTGTTTATCAAATAAACACCTACACGCCTATACGAGTCTCCCGATACTCATGGTTCATTGGGATAAACCATCGGACCAAGTCCGATATACGACATGTACTGGTCTCAACGGATTTTACTAATCCACCCGTGTCAGTAAATCTTGACCATGAAATTAATTTGATAATATATATCTAGTAGTGACACTTCCCAATATCAATTACAAGCTACATTATAATTGCACACTACATTATATATTATCGAGTCTTTGTCTAATATATATATCTCTAAACATGATTTAGTTTCAATCTAATGAATTACATCGAATATATATTAGAAAAGACAAGAGGTGGAACCATAAATAAGTAATATTATGGAAAAAAAAAAGGTATTGCTCGTATTCATGAATCAGACATAAATATGATTCAGATTGGCGCTCCGAGCACCAACCCTAACAATTTCTCCCACTTGATCTAGTGTAAATCCATAGTATCATATGCACATCTTAATGTGTATCATATACGTATAGCCCTCAAGAACTCACCTAACACTCAAGAGGTAGGCAACAACGAGTAGGTCCGCTATTATATATTGAGTTTGTCCAACAAACCCAATTATTTCCCTTAGCCAGCATCATTCATATTTTTGTAGAAACTATGTTCTACATCAATATGACTCATATGTCACATCAATATTGTGCTACTGCTACTAAGTTGTCCAAGTATTTGTGGATCAAATCCAAAATACTATGCAGACAATCGGAAGCACAACATAATACCAAACTTCTAATCTACAAGGTCACTATACAACTTCATAAGTCAATACTTCATAAGTTGCAACTAACTCATCATAGTGGAATCATCTGTGACACTCCCACTGCATCTTTTCTGACTCTTTATGACGTAGACTGTCTAACGTCATAATTAGACTCAAAACTAATCTGACCCTAATGGTTGCGATCTTTATTCTCCATTCATTAGAAACTCGTTCTTAATATCTCAAAGATAATAAAGAACATGTTTCAAGACAAATCTTATGGTCTTAAGGATATCAAAATAACTCGTAACAATTACGATTAAATTGATATCTCTAATCTCACTTAATATAGTATTCATTATGCCATCATCATATGATGCATAAGATTGACTAGACATTCTAATCAATTTCTCTTTCGACAAAGGAATCATCCTTTACGAAAGATGAATATTATATATTATAGACACACTAACCGTCAAACAGTTATACTAACTGTCACACATATAGTCTCATTGTGTCATTTATTAGATCATATCTAATGTACGATTAACATGAGTATCTCACAAGTCTCTTAGTTTTATATCTTATATAAAAATTTATATCAAATATAATAAAGACCATTTCCACTGCTTTCACGGAGAAAATAAGACTGAGGTAAATCTTTTTACCTCATAAACATCTCATTATTACTTTAATAATGATAATGTCATTATGATGTAAAATACTAGAAAGAAATTTGTACGCTACCACTAACCTTTCTATCTCATATGTATTCTCTATGCTTTGATAAAATCAGACAATCTGACTGATATCAAAATTAGAAAATATAAATTTCTAGAAAGCTCATCTGAGTCTACAATAGGCTCTATAAGCTAATATACTAAATTGTAATCTTAGCAGAATACAAACTCCAGGGCCATTCCAAAATGAACTCTTCAAACTAAGAAATCACAATTGATCTCTTGTCCGAAGAAGTCATTCAAAAAATGCCACTTTGTATTCTTTAGCTAAAATGCACAATTTAATATCATCATTAACCAACAAATCTTAAATTGTTCAATCAGTTCGACTAGAGACAAGTTTCCTCAGAATCTACAATAGATCGCTGAGTATAACCTTTCTCACTATCATACTATAATGGTCAAACCTTTAATAAGCTCATTGTGCTTTTGCTGCGTAAACCATTTGCACATTTTATGAACGATTCATAATGAAAGCTCAATCAAGTTCCAAACTTGATCATAGTAAGCTATGAATAATCTTAGATCTATGGTTTAATGCTAATTTTTGGAATCGATATCAAATATCGTTCCCACTATAAGTTATAAGATAATTTTCTTTGATAAGAAAATAACAGAACCATTAAGTATTAAATACTTTGCAAATGATTCTGACATCCTATTGAACTTATAAGGAAGAAATTAAAAGGGTATTTTCATCTTATTAATTATGTAGTTCCATTTCTAGTTTATTACTCTCACGTTTGACTTCAATAAGTCTAAGTATTTTCTATAATGGTCAACATCAGATGTTACTCAGTAAGTAATAAAACAATTTTATTACTCGGGATCGTAGAAAAGATATTTTATCAATTAGAATACAATATTCAATTAAATAGAATAATGATAAATTTTTACTTGTACCTCCGAGGCGCAAGTACCTTTAATTATATAACCATTATACAAAAAAAGATTCAAATCTCAAACATTTCAAGATTCGAATTTTCTACTTATACATATCATATATGTAACTGTAGAAACTAATAGAACCTAAATTAAAAGGATGAATTAGTGTTACTGGAGCATATCCCCAAGAGTATTGAAACTAATTCGGTAACACTCAATATCAAACGAATCAAATCATATATAAGATTCGATTATTCCCACTTACCAATTCCATCAATATAAAATCGTGGAAGAATTATATTGAGTAAGAATCATATTCATTCAATAACCTTATAACTAATTGCCTTAAATTCATATGTTTGATCATATCAAATATCTTTAAAAAATTCAAAGACTCACGGTGAATTTTAAAGATACAGTTTTCAAAACTTCACATCAAATATCTTTGAACCAGTCAAAATATTATATCCGCGTTCATCAGAAACACGTAACTAAGTCATGACGATTCATTGACTAAGTTACGAAGTAAAGAAAACAACTTTAAGAATTTTACAACTCATTAAAGTACATACATCCAATGTATCAGTTTAATAAATTTTCTAGTTCAATGACAATCATTGGTTAAATGAGATTTAATCACCTTCCTAAATACAATATTCATTAAATGTATAAGGATATGTGGTGTGATCTAGTATCAGACCATCCTTTACCATATGGAATAAGCATCTAATACTTATATGATAAAATCACATAAAATAATGTTCTAAGTTATTTACATAACCAAAAAATTTTCTTAATGTTTATCTATTCGTTAATGACACTACTAGTCATTTTAAAATATGTAACAACTGTTTAAAGAGAACAAGTAACTATCCAATATTCGCAAGTTCTGATATCAAATATCGAAATAATCATTCAACAATATTTTAAATAACAAGACGAGAGATCTGATATCCAATATCTACAAATGTCGTATTGTAAAAATCGATATTTTCTATCTTTAGGTCTCTTTGCATGTATTTTTCATTTAACGGTTAAACGATTTATAAATAATCTCTATTATTCATAAAAGTTGTCCTAGTGCTCTACGAGTATATTTCATTAGTGAGACTCTCTAGATTCAGGCATATCCATCATGAAATCAAATTTCGTGTCCATAATTTACCCACCCGTAAATTATGACGACCACGGATAAACTCGTTGAATCATACTGGTTGAGGTCATTGCATACGTATAATCCCTCCGTCACAGGTATCCGGATTATCCCAGAGATATTTATATAAATGTCAAATCTCTATAAATCTTCTAAATAACACTCGGAACTTAATTCTGAAATATACCACGATCATGGATTTAACAGATTGCTAATCATATAATGAATACCTATGCCTTGTACGCAGGACTGACGGATCCTATCTTGATACACACAGGATATCATGAGCATGAGTCCACACCCAACGAACAGGCGGAGGTTTGATCTTAGTAGATCGATGACGTGACTGCCATCTAAGTGTGGAGGATAACTCATTTATCTACAGTGGTATCTCAAGTCAAAGAATCACTATGCTACTCAACCTTAGAAGATTCCAATTGACATTGATGTACCATATATTAGGTAATCTTCGGTGAGTCGTTCAGTGTTTATCAAATAAACACTTACACGTCTATACGAGTCTTCCGAGACTCATGATTCATTGGGATAAACCATCAGACCAAGTCCGATATACGACATGTACTGGTCTCAGCGGATTTTACTAACCGACCCGTGTCGGTAAATCTTGACCAGGAAATTAATTTGATAATATATATCTAGTAGTGACACTTCTCAATGTCAATTACAAGCTACGTTGTAATTGCGCACTACATTATATATTATTGAGTCTTTATCTAATATATATATATATATATATATATATTATATATATATATATATATCACTAAACATGATTTAGTTTCAATCTAATGAATTAGATTGAATATATATTATAAAAGACAATAGGTGCAACCATAAATAAGTAATATTATGAAAAAATGTATTGCTCGTATTCATGAATCAGACATAAATACGATCCGGATTGGCGCTCCGAGCACCAACCCTAACAGAGATCACATATCATTGATCTTGAAATTTAAACTGTAAACTTTGAGCCATGATCATAAACATGAATCGTAAACTAAAACATGAGCAGAAGAGCTGTAAACATGGTTAGTAAACTGTGACCATTAGCTGATAACTATAACATGACTTAAGGTTATTACAATATCTTGAAGTTATAAACTTAAAATGAAAGCTAAAACCATGACTGAAAACTACTTAACATGAACTTGTAGACTTGACTAAACTATATACGTGATAACATGTATGCAACCTGAATACATGGCTTGGAACTATGCAAATGACTTGAATTTACAAACTTGAACTGTAAATTAATTCATGAACTGAAAGCATAAACATGAACTGAGACTGAAAACTATAATATGAACTGAAAATGTAACCCTGAAGTAGATTGTGAACTTGACATAAAAACTGTAAAATGTGAATTGAGATCATGACTTAAAATTATAACACGCATGTAAATCATCAACGTGAAACCATGACTATAGTTGTAGAAGGTTGACATGAGCTATAATCTGAATCATAAACTTGTGAACATAACCATGGACTAAAAACATAACATAAAATTAAAACATAAACATTAATCAGAACTATATACATGAAGTGAAGCTGTAAACATAAACTGATAACGTAAACATGAATTGGAATTGTAAACATGAATTGAATTCTGTAAACATGCTTGTAAATTGAATCTTGTGAAAAACAACACAGTATCGTAACTTTGGGACGTGAAACTTATTTAGCGGGACCTAACGCCGCGTAAGCAAGGTAATACGAACATGAAATACCTAAAAGGGTCTCCGCCTACTGAACGTGAGCGTACCTGGGATGTTATATATGAAGGGACGGTACTCTGCTGGTGGTTTGAAAATATTTCATTTCTTATTCTTGTAAACCGTTTATTGAAATGCTTAAACTAAGAATCATGGAATTCATGAACTGAAAACGTATAATCATTAAAACATAGTTGTAAACATAATGCAAGGTAACATTTTAGAATAAGTATGTGATGAACTCCATCTGAACATATTCCCTAACCAGTTGTTCTACAATGAAGACAGACAACTGAAACGTAAATCGTAAACATGTAACATATTAACATAAAATGAACACGTGAGCTGTAAATATACACACATGGCTTGAGAATGCATAAACTGAAAATGTACATGCTTGACCCATGAAAACTTGATTCATGAACATCTATACATGGATTGCGAGCTTGTAAAACATAAACGAAAAACATGGGACATAACTTGTGAAACATAAAATGTAACTTATTATATTAAAGCAAGCTTTGTATATCATAGTACGTACATCGTATATAAAATATATTACAATATAAATAACATGAAAACATAAAATATAAATACATTCACTCACTAAATCGACGTCTTAATGCTTGCGTGCTCGAATGAAACTGGATGGATTCCCTTGTATGGAATCTATCATGTGTTCAAGTACGATTAACATACTCGAACATAAAATCCTAAACATACGCGCGAATGTTGCGTGTGACTTATGTTGACAATGAAACCTAAGGTGTTTTCCAGCATGCTGAAATGAAATGCGATATGAAAATAAATGATCAACATGTCCGAGAATGAGCATTATGTTGCGACACCAGCCCGACCTTCGGTTACATCATCTAGTACAACACAAAGAAATAGCTCAAGGCTAAATCCCCATAATATACCTAACTACATGAAACCTAAAAATCATGCTTTACAAATCACAATCTCAACAATAATAACATGATTATTGCTTATTACACACTCATAACATGAAAATTAAACCTCATATCAATAATTCCATAACATGACAAAAACTCTCAAATTATAGGGTTTACTCAATACATGGCATATATTATGATTCAACTCAAACCATGTGTGTATCATGTTATAGAGCACCTATCTATACTTGTTTTGAGAAATTCATTTTCGACATATCAATTTTAGTCGGTTTAATGATCGATATAGTGACCGATATGGTGAGCAGTATACCGATCCAGGGTATGATTATCGTCATTATACATAATAGCCAGGAAAATGCTCAATTTCAACATAGTTCTGGTCAAATTTTGAAAAAAATACATAACATGAAAAATTGTAGGTCCATGTCTTAAATTTCAAACCGTACTAAAATTACTGAAAACCAACACTTGTAGCTCAAGTTATTGTCAAAATACCAAAGGCTATCCATGTATGTAATTGAAATAAATGAGTGCTAAACTGTAAAATTATTTCGAGTTCTCGCTAAGGGTTACACGGATAATGAACTTAATAATGCGTGATTATATGCTTAATAACACTTTATGTATGTAAGAATTGACTGTTATGAACATGTCATGGTAACTAGGGTGTTACAGACGTGCTCATCAATGTGGATAAATTCTACTTCCCAGGAAATTTCACTGTCCTTGACATGACGAATATTGTGAAGTCTCCATCATCCTGGGAAGGACATTCTTGAAAAAAAATAGAACTCTCATAGATGTGCAGAAAGGTGAGCTAACCATGAGAGTTCAAGTTCAACTGAGGAGCAAGGCAAGAAACTTTTAATTTGAGTCACCATGATGATAGCCATAAAACGTGCATGTTGAAGATACCTAACACAAAGGAAAATCCTAAAAGATAACATAGCGCTAGTTTGGAGACAACTCACGCCTTTGTTTATTTTTCATTTCTTTATTTTCATTTTTTTTAGTTTAAATTTTATTTCTTTTGTGTGGAATTGTGTGAATGATGGATGCATGTTTATTTATATAGTACAGTCACAACTTGTATAACCCACACAACCAAATTCTGACCAGAAGCTGAATAAAGTGTGTAGCGCGACGCAACCCATATCATACAAGCCGAACAAGAATGCAAAATCCGAGCGACCCCTCAAATGATAATGTTCTTCCTTTCTCTGTTCTTATTTGCTTTTATTTTGTTACATTTGGGATAATACAACTGTTAAGATTATGAGTGTATGTGTTTTGTTTATTGTATGGATTTGTTTGAGTTTTACTTGATGTCCATGTATTTTTAAAAAAAACAAAGAAATGAAATAAAACAAAACAAAACAAAAAGAAAAAAAAAAGTCATTAAAACATAAGTCTAATGATGAGATTGTTTTTCTCTGATGATAACATTATGCAGAACTCACTAGGACTATCTTATTTTCTTAAATTATTATTTTTGCATTTTGTGTGATTGCATGTGTGTGATGATAGACGTTTACGGGTGTCCTCGCTGTAAGCCCTCACAAGACTATAAATCGTCCACTAGGACCGTTTAAGGGTTTAAAAGCTTGTTACATACGCTAAATACAATCGTGATCCCTACGAAAGTGGCTTAGTTAGTTAATTTTTATTTTCTTATTTTTAGTTCTTATTTTAATTTTTACTCGAGGACTAGCAAAATGTTAAGTTTGGGAGTGTGATAAGTGGTGGTTTAAGCTACATTAACCACCCCTTAACGAGTTATTTTCGTGAGTTTTATCGAGTTTCATAAGTGTTTTGAGGATTTCTTATATTTTTGTAGGATGAGATAGAAATGGATGGCCACATGTATGAATCGTCGACAAATCGAGGTGTTGGGCATAAACCCAATAAAAGACCCCATTCTTGTGATAATGGACCTCAATGTCGTGGTAAAATATGACCTGCAGACATGAGGTATATTCTGACCTCCAGTGTTGCGATAATGGATCTCATTGTCACGACAATGAGACCTGAAGACATGAAGAGTATTTTGACTCTCATTGTCGCGACAATGGATCCTCATTGTCTCAACGATAAGCCCAATTCCTAGTGCGAATAGAATTTCAATATCTTAAGATTGAAAGCCCTCATAAGCTTCTATAAAAGGATAAGTATGCCCTAAACCTAAAAAAATATACTTTTAGTGACCATAAAGTAGATAATAACCCCCACGAATAAGGCAAGTACTAGAGTCTCAACCCGAACTGAAGATTGAAGCATATGACATCACCACAAATTCTTTCTTCATTTTCTCTTTCAGTTTATTCCTTATTCCTTATTGCTTTGTATAATGGATAGTTTAAGCTTAATGAACGTTATGTGTAACTAATTCATTAATCTAGGGTTGTAATGGATCTTAAGTATTATCTTTAATTTAAATTGTATTTTTTTTTCTTTTGAATTTGTGATTAGATTATTTATTATTCTTTATCTTTAATGTATTATATTGCTTGATCATCAATAGGATAGTTGTGGCAGGGCCGGCCCTGAGATCCTTGGGGCTTAAGATAATTTTTACATTTATGAGCTTAAATCATAGTATATTATTATAATATTAAAATTTTGGGGCCCTTATCTGTTAGTTATTTAAGAGATATAATAAAACAATCTATGGGCCATAGGCAGGTGCCTCGCCCGCCTTAGCCAAGGGCCGGCTCTGAGTTATGGTAAACCCTAAAGAACTTGGAAAATTGAATTTGGGTTTAGCCTTGGGAATTAATAGCGTGTGATCATATTCACATAATCGATTTCCAAGCAGGATAAGAATATACATGAAAGACATGCGTAGCCAAAATTAGAACTTGAAATTAATGATTTTGAATTAAATTAATTATCATAAGAATATAGATAATTCAACTAAGTTGGGCGTCTATCTGACCATCGAAAGATGCTTGTAGATAACTTCGTGTTTTAGGTTAATAATCCATAAAAAAAAAATACTCAATTGAATGAAAAGTGCATTAATTTACTACTTGCGTGCTTACGTGAAATTGCAACCCTGGGTTTTCTCTCGCATAAGGTTTTCTGTAGTTGTTTAATTTCTGCTTACTTAGATTTTTAGTTAGTTAGATCAATCAATCATTTTTAATCAATTGTTTAGTTTTGGTAAAGTAGGTGTAGTTCTGATAATTAATAACATAAATAGTAAGTCCATGTGGGTTTGATATCTTTATACTACTTAAGCGATACGAACACTTGCGTAACATGTAAAATCGCGAACATATAACATGTGGTCCACTTTGTGCTTGCACCAGACACCACTTCCTTGACTCTAATGCTCCTGTCTGCAAGAACATATAAGGGTGGGAAAATTTCCCATTCCCATTGGGAATTCCCGAACCCGTCTCGAAATTTCCAGGATAGGACGAGTACAGGTACATATTTTGGTACCGATCGGGTACAAATTGAATGTATCCAATCGGGTACTGTCAGGTACGAGAATTCACGAGTCTGATACTGGAATTCCCGAACCCGACATTATAATACCTCAATGCTTGCTTTTGTTAAGTATTACAATGTGTACCCGATGGGTACCCATTGGGAATTGGGTTCACATTTCTTGTAAAAGTTGATAATTTGTATAGGTATCTATTCGAAAATTGGGTACCCATTCGGGTTCTTACTTCCCGAATTGGTACTCGACTCCCAATCGGGTATCCGGCTCCCAACCCGTCTTGAAATTTTCGGGACGAGTCGACGGTCGGATAATGATTCGGGAACTGTTGAGAAAAAAAATCCATTACCCGAATTTCCCAATTTCCGATCAAAAATTTCCGAACCCGAAAAAGGCCACACTTAAAGAACGCAGATTTAGTTTCTTGGAACTCTTAATCGAATTCTGGTTAGAGGGTCTTATCTTACCTTACTATTTCCTTGCTAGAAGCACTACCGGAATTGAAGTATCGCAAACTCCATTGCTTTGCTTGAGCGAACCACTTGCTCCCACTTCTCACTTATTAGCTACATAGGCTAAAAAAGAGCCGTGGACTTTTTGTCCAGATGACACTCAAATGCCTTCAGTAGTTACCTGAATGGTACATGGCCCTCTCTTATCATCATATCAAGATTAATGCACTGAAAAGATTGGAACTTGGCGCGCCACCTAGGAGGTAGAAATGGTAGAAATAGAACTAAGGGTGGGAAAGGAAAAGAAAAAGATAAGGCAGTGCATCTCGCCATCTAGAAGGAAGAACAGGTACGTGTGGAATGAAGGAAGAAGGGCTACTATTGAAAATGCTATAGAATAAGTGCTTGTCTCTTTAGAATATCCCACTTATTTCACATTCCTCGACTACTGCTTTCTATAGAGTTCTTCGCGATGTTGTATTTCAAGGGCTTTCTTTTCGGCAAAAAAGCCTTGAAAATGCTTAGCGTGCGCTGTTTTGACCTCCGAATAAAAGGTGGAGTCATGTCCTTCGGTGCACAAGCTCGTTAACACTTGGTGAAGAGCCGAGAGATTGAATTCAATTTTATCAAGATGGACATGAAGAATCAAATCGAGGTCGATCAGATCAATAAAGAACTTGGGGGCTACAGGTTCCAAACCAGAAGATGAAGCTGTGGTGAGGGCAGGCTTGAGTTTACATTTCAAATAAAAATATTAAAAAATCTTCCGAAGTTTGATCCTTCCCAATATGAATGGGTTGACCCTGGTTCAAGTAAGTGCTTTCCAAAATAAAGTATTATCCAAGAAGTACTCGGTCTGCTTATGAAGGATTTTATACTATCTACGAAAAGGTTCGTTCCAGAGGCTCCAACAGAGTGGAGAAAGGTGCGTTGCTTTCGGGAGGGACTGCTCCCCGCACGCGCACACGAGCGAACCTCTGAGAAAAGTCCAGACATCCATCCTGTCGTTTAGATTACAGACTTTGATAAAAAAGATCCTTCACTCCCATTGAGCACAGATGGATAAAAAGCTACGGCCAAGAAGAAGGCGGGCGGGAGTATATAATAGCATTCCTTGTTTCAACTCTGAGCTATCTCTTACTAACTAGTCATATGCTTAACACTTTAAATCTGAAGGAAGCTAATTCCGCTGCTCCCGCTTCGCTTCGCTTCGCTCTTCCTACCCGCTGCGCTTCGCTCCGCTCTTTTGCAGAGAGATATTTTGTTTGTTTATCCGGTGCACCTACATACCCCGCTTCGCTTCGCTTCGCTCTCCTAGCATAATTTGTTCCATATCTGAGCTATATCTTACTAGCTCCTCTGATAAATATTTTTTGTTTATCCTTGAGTTAATGGCTCCCGCTCGGCTTCGCCTCGCTCTTTTTAGCATTACTTAGCAGATCGATCGAAGACTGAGAAGATAGAAGAAGATGTTTTAAGCATCGGTTGCGACATCGAATGAGACTTATCCAGGGAGCAAAGACTCCGGTTGTCTTTCGTCTTTGAAGAAGCCTAGAAAGACGCTACGAAGCGGTCGAGGGTTGAGTGAGGGCCAGTGGTTTGCGAATATTGAATTCCATGTGCTAGATATCCCTGCTTCTTTTAATCTGTTACTGGGTAGGCCATGTAACCATGCCTTTGGGTGCTGTTCCTTCTTCGTAGTTGAGTTCCTATCGTTCTTAGGCTAGGGATCTTTGTTGAATAC